>JANHGL010013971.1:0-46614 GCA_024611195.1 Ceyx melanurus | reverse complement strand
ACAGTATCAAAAGCCTTGCTGAAGTCAAGGTATATCACATCCACTGCACTTCCCTCATCTAACCATCTACTGATATCCTCATAAAAGGTTATTAAATTAGACAAGCATGATTTCCCCTTACGGAATGCATGTTGACTACTTGTGATAAGCCTCCTTTCCTCCAGATGCTTAGGGATGGCAGCAAGGACAAGTTGTTCCATCACCTTTCCAGGGATGGACGTGAGGCTGAATCTTCATATGAATCGTCATATGATTGCTCTTTGGGGATCTGTTCTCTCCCTCAGTTTCTGTTTTGCTCATATTTTCTCTTCTGTTTCCATCACAGATTCTCTTTATCCTGGTAGACATAAATTTGAACAGCAATGAACGAATAATGTCATTCTTCAAACTGAAGAAGTCCCAGCTGCCAGCTCTGGCTATATTCCATGTACCAGATGAGCAGCGGGATGTGTTGACTCTGGATGAAGTCTCTGTCGAGCGTGTGCAGGACTTCTGTAATCGTTTCTCACAAAGAGTGCAGAAGGTAAGGGGGCTCCTACAGTCTACAGGAAGCTGGGATATTGTAGAATGATGCTGTTGTTCACAAGGCTCTTGAGGAAGATTACTTCAGTCCCTTGAACTCTTCCACACCCCTACCACCTCCTCTTTCATTTTTATTTGCACTTTAATATCAGAAAAGCATTAGATCTAGAGCAGAGATGGATATCTTTGCAGACACTCTTTCTCATTTACCTCTGCCTTCTAGTCTACAGCAAGAAGAATTCACTGACCTCTGCAGTTGCATGAAGATCTCAGTGAAGCGTATATTTTTTGGGAAGAGCAATGGGGGAGATGGAGTGAAGAGTGCTTTTGGACACTGAGAGTGGGGGTGGTAGATGGCAGCACCACGGGTAGGAGGATTAGAAAGACAGTGTCATGAACAGGAAGGAAATCTGTCAAGGAGGCCACAGAATAGAATATACAGACAAGAGTTTAGGACTCCAGTAGAGGTCTCTACTGGAAGAGGGACAGTTTAATCTCTATGTTCATTCAGTGTTGAGTCTCTGTCAAAGCTCATCTTCTTATATCTCAGAGGCTTCTGCGTGTGCTAGAACCCTTCGTGTGCCAGGACTCTGCTTTGTGCAATTGAAATTGTATAGGTAGGGCAGTGGCATAGACAGCAGAGGGAGGTATTTAAGTTAATTTGTTTTCTTTTATCAATAGGCTGAGAAACCAAGCAATGTCAAAACTGATTTCATGCCTTCAATATGTTTTAGAAAGAAGATGAACTTGAGGAGAAGGCACTCAATGAAGAACTCTGATTCTTTCTCAGCCAACAAGATAACTGTGCCCAGAGTCATCTGTTTCTGGTGTATGAAGAGTTCACTGAGCTCTGCAGCTCAGGAATTCCTGGGATAGGATTAAGGGGGCAAATCATCCATGGATCCCCATCTCCTTGTTATGTACATATATGCTGTCTATCCTCTCTAGGAATCTCTTCTTCCTTCTCATTTGTTGGCTCCAGTTGTCTTTTCTCGGTACTCCAGGAGCTCTGGTATTGCCCTACATTGTGTCCTTCCATACCAACTCATTTGGAGGAAAGGGTTAGATGGCAAAATGGCAGTATCGGAGATAAAGCTTGTAGTTCCCAGAGATCTGTTTCCCTCATTCTCTTTGCTTTTGGTGCCATACTTGGATCCATTGTCAGCCTCCTCTGACACTAGGAACAGATTGATTGCTTGATGCCATATAAACTGATAAATTTATATTAATAAATAAATTGGAAAGTGAATAGCCTGAATTTTTATACAAATATGTGATTTCCCACTCCTCATGTCTTTTAATTAAGGTCAAAGCCTGTGCATTTCTGGGTGAGTAAGCTAAAAAATCTCCTTTCTCTGAATTTAACCAGGCTTGCAATACCTAACCAGTCACATTGGTTGCTAAGAACCATTTCCCATGGAACTGAACCCATCATCAGTAGACATTTCCATCAGGATGATAGATTTCTGTGAAGGTTTGGGATCAGAACAGCACTGGAGACAGCAGGTCTGAGCTGTCCAGCAGAAATGAACGAGCCTAAGACGCAGATTGAGGCTAAAAGGGATGGGAATTGTGGCAGAAGGTCAGTAGAAAGTTGCATTGCAAGATGGGTGATATTTCCACACTGCTTTAGAGGGAAATGCTGTGTACTGACCTCAGATATCCCTCAGAGGTCCCAATTCTGGGGTGCAGGGGATGTGGAATTTGCAGATGAGATATGTGAGCCATCCCTGTTCTGCTGCACTAGAAGCATGCAGCAGGCTTGCCTCATGCTTGGCTCAGCATCTTTTGGCATGAAGTATGGATGCTCCTATCAAACAGTGACTGCATTGTGTCTCAGGGCTTGAGAGACTTGGCTTGAGACAGGGAGCCTAAGAAGTGTAGAGCAAAAACCTCAGCTCTTTCTCAGAGATTAGCCCAAAGCAAAGAACTGGGAACAGAAAGAAGTTATTCTTGCAGATGAGGAAAACACAGCTCCCATCACAGAAGGAGAAATTAGGAGCTGGAAGGGATGCAAAGTGACTGCCAGCCACCATGAAGAAGGCCATAGCAGGGAGGCTGTCAGTACAATAGAGATGCAGGTGCCAGCCCTGCATCAGCTCCTGCCACTTCCATCTGGATCAAGCTGTTGTTCATATCCCTAAGATTTCATCTCTCATGCAGATGGACTCATTCCTTTAGTGCTCTACTCTCAGAGGTTGCCATGCTGGAGTGGAAGAATGTGAATGGAGCCTTGCCTTTGGTTCCCTGTGCAATGCAGGAGGCTAGTCTGAGCTGGGCATGCCCTCTGTGAGAGACATGGTGGAGGAAAGACCAGTTGTCTCACCCTAGGGCTGTGTGAGGGTGTGAGCACAGGGCTCAGCCCCTCTGAAGCACTGAGGAGTACAGAATCTCATGTCAGACTGTCACATGCTATGGCTCTGATGATCAGAGATGGCTCACCTCACCCTAGCCTAGAGCCCAGGCTCACACCTGCCTTCCAACATTGCCATGTCAGTGATGTGTGAACTGGTTTTGAACTCTGTTTTTTTTACCAGCCCTAGAACATGAAGGTTTGTATCTCTTAGCAAGAGCCCTTTTTGCTTTCCCTCAATAGGAAAAGTTTATGGCTATAGCTAGGAAGTGTTGTACTGCTTTCTCTGCAGTAAGGTAAAGTGGGAAAGTCTTCTGAGGGGACATCTGTGAGGAGCCTTGGTGTTGTAGATGTTTCTAGTGTCACGCACTTCTGTGGTCCAGACCAAACAGCGTGTGGGGGGAACTGACCTGGTGCATGAGCCTCTTGAGGTTCATGTCTTGGCCATGTGCAGACACAACAGCTGCAGCAATTGGGCCCACACAGCGACGTGACTCTTCCTCAGTGCTGGAGGGAAACAAAACAGGACATGAATGAAGCATTGGTTCTGCAAACAAGCCTGAGAGCAAAAGCAATGTCCCTGGTGACTGTGTTTGCTGTGTACACAGCTAATTATAGGAACAGCTTTTCAGGAGCTTCAATATGTACACTAGGGAGTTTAATTCCCTCTGCACCTTCCAGAGCTCTGTGTCTAACCAACAGCTCAGGAGCCACAAGGCAGCCACAGGAAAAGCCTCCTCCTCCTCCTCCTTCTCCTCCAGCTGCTCTGCAATACTCTGAGACTCGTGCAGCATGGACAGCCCCGGAGTGCTGCACTCAGGATGCCCTGTGCACAGATGGTGGTGGCCAGGGTGTCTGCCTTAATCCCTGTGCTCAAAGACTTCTGCAGTGCAGTTTTGGTGGGCTTAGCCCCTGTGATGGGGTATCTGTGGCAGGATCTTGTGGAGGAGCAATCTCTTATTTATGTTTTATTTTGTATTTTGTGTTTTGTCCCCCATTGTGTTATCTCTGACTTGAATTTGTGATATACTTGACGCAGATATTTTGAGCTGACTCAGGAAGGCTGGGCTTATTTTCTTGGGGAGGACATGATGGATGTGAAGAGGGCACTTTTCCTCTCAGTTTCATGGAGATACAGTGGTGTGAGAGGCCCAGCTCTGCAGCAATGCCTGAATTCAAGGGACATTCAAAATATCTGAGATAGCAGTTTAGCCTGCCTGACAGCAAAGCAAGGCTGCAGAGGCGTGCGAGAGCTGTTGTCTTTACCCCAGGAAACAGGGAGTTGGTTTGTGCTGTGCTAGATGCTACTTTGTATTCATCCTTGGTGAGAAAGGATCTGAATGCTTCCAGAATCAGAATGTCACAAAGACCTGGAGGTTCAGCAAGGTAACAAAATTTTTTTGTGTGTTTTATCTCCCTGAACTGTTGTGTATGTCATAAAATAAGTAAATATTCCATAAAGGTGAGGGCTGGGTCCCAGGCGTGTTCCCCACATACCCTTGCCAGACCAGATGTCAGGTCCTAGTGGCACCATTCACCTCTCTTGGTACTTGCAAGCACCCTGGAGATGCAGAGGTTTGCATTACAGTCCTCTCCTCAGCATTTCCTACAGGTTGGTGGGGTGTTTCCCCATGTAGTATTCAGCTTTTGTAAGCATCTCTCCTGGGTGCACATCCCTCAGGAGTCTGTCAGGGATGTAAGCAGGCAGCAAGAGACCTGAGGGATGAGATAATGCTGAGAGTTGCTGCTCTTCTGTCCTGAGGTCCACAGGGCAAGGCTCACACCACAGTTGCTTTTATTTCCCTCTTTTCCAGCAGCTGATACAGGGTAAATTATAATACATATAAATTATACTGAATATCAATTACTGTTATCAAGGTTGTTTGGGGAAGGGAGACTTCAACATAATATGTGTGGTCTATCAGCTGTTTGGGTTGCCATTTTTGCTCACTTCTATCTTTGAACACCTCTTCCCTTTTGTGTAGTGTGGTCCCAAACCAGTCTGAATGCAAGGAAGGAATGGATGCAAGGGAATTAGATCGCTAAACTAGCGCCTGTCTGCTGCAGACTGAACCAAGACTTTCAATATGAATACATCTCTGTGCAGACCTCATGGTGGGTCTGGCCAAGCCATGGGGAGTTCTGGCTGTCAGGAGAAGGATCAGAACAACCTTTGCACCTACCCTGAATAAGAGGCATGGGCCCTGGCCTCTGCATGTGTCTGTCTGGTGAGTATTGCTCTTGCTTTTACTAGGAGATGCTGAGAGGCCTCTAACTGCTAGTAGAGAAACAACACCTTCCAGGGTTTAAAGCCCTGGTGCTTTATGTGATAGAAGAGCAGGACAACCACCAGTGCAGCAAAGCTGCTTGGCTTGCTCTCTGAGCAGAACCAATCCTCCTGCCTTTCTTCTAGGGACTGTGCTAGGCACCAGGGCCCTGCCAAATTCTAATAAGAATTAAAAAAATACCTCTGTTATATACCAGTTGTTATGGAATGAACTTTATGGTGCTCTAGTCAGATCCCATCTCACACACAGAAGTCCAACACTTCCTGGCTCTGAGGAAGAGGGGGAGATAGTGAATATTTAGCATATTATATGGTAGGAACTATTGTCCTCCTTATAATAAAAGGAGGAAAGTTATGGCTGCCTGACACCTCTGTTCATCTGGAAGGAAGCTGATCCAACAGAGGCAGCTATAGCAGAAACAAAACCTCTCCTGCAGATGGACATGCCACAGGGCTTAGTCACTCTGCAACTCTCCACAGGATGGCTTCCCCTCAGTACCACTAACGGCAGATCATGAACTGGTGAAAAGGTCGGGGAAGTTGACGCAGAAGGGGAAAATATTGTCTGAAGGATGTGACTGGGGAAGTGGTTTGCAGGAGCATGGAAGAAGAGGGCAGGGAAGAGCCAGAGGCTGGCCTGGGAGGAGGAAAGGATTTGCCCAGGGATTGATGTGGCCAGAGACAGGCAAGGGTCAGCAAGGGAAGGTGACCACTCATAGACCAAGTCACCCAGGAACACATCCAGGCAGGTTTTGAACGTCTCTGGAGAGGGAGACTCCACAATCCCCCCGGCAGCCTGTTCCAGTGTTCTGTCACCCTCACTGTGAAAAAATTCTTCCTTAGTTCTCCTCAGAAAGTTCTCCCCTTTGAATTTCTCTCTTCTCTGCTAATGTGCCTACAAACCCAGTCAGGCAGGATAGTCCCATTAGCTGCAAAGCAACACATTTCTCCAGATTAGAGGGAAGGCCCATAGCTAACTGCCTTCCTGCCTGCACTAGGCCTGCACATATGGCAGCTGTGCAGAGTTGCCTTATTTATCACAGCTGCAACCAGCACTGTGTGCTCCTTCCCATATGTTCACCAGGGTTCAAGCCCTCGAATCCTCTGTGCATCACATCAGCCCCTGGAGCCTCCCACATCCTCCAGTTGGTCAGAGTTGAAAGCCAGGCCCACACACTTTCCAGCCTAAAACTGTGGGCTATTTGTGCACTCCCTATCTCTATGTTATGAGTATTATATAACCTTCATGTCTCCCACCTCCTCTCTTCCTAGGACAGAATCCACATTTCATTATCTTATTAAGGGCTTTGTGTGACTCTATGCCACCTATGTCGTGGTTTGTGCAATGCCTACACCACCAGCATTATTTCTTGCCTTTATCCTATCAGCTGAGGCATTGGTAGCATTGCTATCTGGAATTTTCTTGGACAGGGCTGAGATAGCATGTAACTGCTTCCATAGTACCAGAAGACATCATTAGCACTGGAGCAGTCCCCTTCTGTGTCCTTCATCTGTGGGCAAATACAAAGAAATGTCAAGCCCTTGGGTAAGCTAATGATCTGTCAAGGGAATAGGATCCTGCATTTTTCTTGGTCTTTGGTTTGTGTCTATTAATCATTGGAATCAGTGGAATAATCATATCCCCAAAATTATTTTCCTGTGTTTTCTTATCCACTGAATAATACAGAGCTATATGCCCAAAAGACTGTGTTTAAAAATGAAGATGTGATACTTAAAAGTATAAATCTGTTGTGATCTGAGTGTTCTTTGGCATTTTAGAATTTAGTGTGGGTGTTGACCCTAGGTTATTTCATGACTTCCCATTGTAATTGACTTTATTTTCCTTGGACACTTATTTCTGTTCTTTGGCTGAGAAACAGAAGATACAGACAGTAACTTACCCCAGATTGCTGAGGAAGCCTTTGGGCAAAGCTGAAGAACCCAGATCTCCTGCATCTAGACCTCCTGATACTTAGCACCATGGCCACAATTTCTCTTCACCCTCCATCTCCCTTTACCTTTCAATGGCTATTTTTTTAAGTTGAAATTGCAGGTTTTTGCCCTGAATCAAACGCTGCTTTGTTTTGTTGCTGAAGTTTGGCACAGATGAAGCTGAACAACTCTGGATCAGTGCTTTCTCTCTTCATTGCTCCCTCCTTGCCAGTGAGAGCTTTCCTCCTGGAATAACTATGTTAACCTTGTGGAGGCCAATGGGGAATATGCTCCCTTGCCACATGTCTTTCCCAGTGTAGTTGCAGTGCTCTACTAAATCCCTGGGCCTCCCACATTTCAGATCCCATCTTGTATCAGTGTTTACAGGCTTTCTCCCCTGTTGAGTTTCTAGCAGTAAAAAAAATATTTTACTAAGATATTAAGAATATTTTCACATTAAATATTTTAAATGATTAATATGTATTTTAATATTTTATTTACAACATTTAATGAAGAAAATACATTTTCATATTAAAAAATACCTGTGGCAGGTTAGAAGAAAATGAGAATAAGCCCCTACTTGGTACAGTTTAGTTTTGGCAAGACATTAGCATTGCAGAAAGGAAGGGATTGTTAAAGTGAAAGGTAAATAGATTATGGCTGTTTCTGATGCTCTAACTGAGATAGTGATGCCTGTGTCAAAGGATGAAATATCTTTAAATTATCATCAGTCTTTTCAGATATCTGCTCTGTCTTCCAGGAACCTGGATGATGAAGCAGTTAATGGGTGTTGCAGTTCCATAGGATGGAAACAGCATGCCTTTGTTGTTTCTCCCATGACCTGATAACTTGCTGCTATTGCACGGACATGCAAAGCACTCTGGAATGATACAATCCTCCCACAGAGAAGCAAGCAGGAGTAAGGTGACCTAAAAATCTTCCCATTAGAGTTGTCCTTAGTATCCCAAAACAGGGTTTATTTTTTCTGCCTTGCTGTCTGCTCAGCAGTGTGGAGACTTTCACAGGTACAAAACACTCCACATGGCCCCTCAGTCCCCAGGATAGGGATAGCTCTGATTGCACCCACCTTCTCCCAGCTGGCTCATCTGTGTGAATGACAGGCCCTTTGACCCTCTTTTTGCATACCCTATGCTCTGGAGGTAGCTCTGTCCCAAACCTGACCCTGCTTCTCCCGAAGGAGAACAAATATCCCATGCAAAGGGAGAACAAAGACAACCCACCAGGCATCCTCCACCAGAGTCAAGATGAAGCAAGAGGAGGAAATGGATTAGATGCCTTGCCCTGGGGGCCCTGGTCACCCAAAGGTTTCTGTGTAATCTCTGAGTCCTGCAACTGGTATTCCAGCAGAGTCCTTCTTGGCAGATCTGGCTCTGTGATTAGGACAATAAGACCGTTCTTCTTTTAATAATAAAGATAACTGTATTCAGGATATTCAGAACTTGAGAAACTGCTTTACCAGTATTTTTTATTATTTCTGGCAGGATTATTTTTGTGGTTGTTCCTATGAAAATGGGGTGATTTGTGTGTCTGCTTGTCCTGTCCCCACTTCCAAATCCTCAGACACACCTGATAGCAGGGCAGTGGTCTCTAACATATTGTGGTGCTACTGTGTTTGTGAGACTAGGTGTTGGTCAGAGGAGGAAAGTCCCAAAAGTTATATCGCTGGCTTTGTTATGAGAGGGGTACTGTGGTCCTGCTCATAACATACCCTCACATCCTTGCTGGGACTCTCAATATACCTAAGAGGCACTGCCTGGGAGGACCTTCAATGGCACTGATGTTCTTTCACTCACCTCTGGGCCCCCTTTTTGAATATCCAGGCAGAGTGTTTACTTTGATTTGGGTTCAGCTGGGGTCAGCTGAACGTCTGTCCTTATGCTGGGAATCCACCAAGCATGCACAACCAAAGCCCCTGAAGTGATTGGCTTCTGTTTCTAGCTGAGATGATCAACCAAAGTCTTGGCTTTGATTTGTTTATGTTTAATACATTAAATCTGTCTGCAAATTTTTTTATAACAAACAGACATGCCACAGATGGATGACATGTGTGAGAAGGGACTCTGTATCAGGAAAATGCACCTTTCCTCTTCTTCTTTTCCCCATCCCCACCACCCAATTAGCAAATTCTCAGGGAGCCCTGTTCCACAGATCACTGACAAGAAACAGGAAGGCTCCCACTAACAGCAAGGAGGAGAGGGCTGGGAGGAATGGAAAGGTTTTCTGCCCAAAAACACTCCTAGAGAGAGGATACACCAGGGGCCTGAGCTGGGGCCCCTCTGTAATGCTCTCTTGGCTATGATACCTTCCTGTAGGCTCTTCCCCAGGGCCAAACAGTGCCTGGAACAGGTGGAAGGTGGCAGTGCCATGTCTGTGGTGGAGGGGACAGGCAGAGTGGGGAAGGGACTGGGTTTGGTGCCATAATGCATCCCACTGGCCAAGTGGGTAAAGGATCAAAAGGTGAGGAAGCAAAGCAGGATGGGGTGAGCTGGGGCTGGCTGTGAACTCTGATTTATAGCTCTCATTAAGTATGGTGTGTAGGTACAGAGTGAGGAGCCTGCCCCTTCTCCTGCTTGGTGCTACTGTTCCCATATTACACTGTGGATCCCTTCAGTGTTGGGACTCCAGTCTTGGAGCCAGCACCAACTTCACCAGACTCAACCTCACCATGATCATCAGCAACTGAAAAATCACCATCAACATCAGACAGAAAAGGTCTGGAGGTACACACTGGATGTCCCTCTGCATTTTCACTCAGTTTCTGAACAGCAAGGTAGATCAGATGAAAGCAATGCATGCTCAGGACTCATAGGCATACAGCTTTTGTGAGAGAAGCTGGATACTTGAGTGAGCAGTGAAGTGGGATGCTGTGGACGGGCAATGTGACAGGCAAAAACGGGCCCCCTCACATCCTACAGCTGAACACAGGTTATGGGCCCATCCATTCTGCAGGCTGGGTTGGACAAGCTGGTCTCTGTGGCTGGCATTAGCATCCTTGTTTTGCCCAGAGCTGCTGTTCTGGACATTCACCTTCTTTTGCATTTGCTGCAAATAAAAAATCACTGCTGGGTCTGTCCTTTGTCCTTCCATTCTGGGAATATGTCTGGCTTTAGCATGGGGAATGGCTGCTGCATGTGGCCCTCAGTGTCCTGCTCACAGATCCTTTTCCTCTGATACCTTGGAGACCTTGATATGGGGATTTAGATCTAGCTAGTTAACGAGAATCCATGTTTTCTGCTACCTATTCAGGTCCACAAGTGTATTTTGTTACTTTGTTCCTTCGTTCATACTTTTCTCTGTTGCAACTGCTGGACATTGGTTTGAATAATGGAATTTCATGTCATTGCAGGAGCAGCTGTAGGATAGCAGTGGAGAAGAAACACTTCATTGGACCCAGCAGCTTTTTCAGGGAGCTCGCACCATTCAGCAGAGTGTGGGAATGAAGGATAGCAGCCACCAGGCAGGCAAAGGTAGGCAGGAATCAGCCTTAGCAACAGGCCAGAAGGAGCCTTTTTCTAAGTAGCAGCTTAAGGCAAGCTCAGTGTTGAAAGAAGGCAGAAACCTGACCAAAGCAGTCTTGGGTGCTTGCTTTCAGGCAGTAGAGAAGAATAAAGATAGGTTCTCAGCTGTCAAACCAGCTTTGCAGATCTCTATGCAAGTGATTCTCTCTACAGTGGCTGAACAGATCCTTCATAACACTCCTGCTGCTGGTTTACTGAGAGCACTGATGGTACTCTCTGGAAGTGCAAACCCCCTGTGATAAATTAATTTCTTATGTTCTTACTATCTCAAGATCTTCTCAGCTAAGTTATGACAGCAGATTTCTGTTTAGCAGCCCAGTGCCTTTAGCAGTTGCTGGGGGTCATCAACAGGTTATCATTACAGTGATGGCATGGAGGGGGACAGAGAGATCAGATAATGCAGAATAGCTCCAGGTACTGAAAAAGAAGAGTGGACATCTGAGCTTCTGGGAGTTCTGTGTATCATCTGTCATCACCAAGCCCCAGGCTCAGGAAGGCCAGGCAGTGGTAAGGGAGTCCTTAGCTGAGGAAGGTGCTTCTGCCAGACAGGCCTCTTCTCCTATGGAGGTACAAGGACAGGCACGTAACCACGTCTTTCCCTTCTGGGGCTTGTACAGCACTTGGCAAAAACAGAACCTTATTCCTAATGAGAGAGATCCCTGGGGAACTGTCATGAAATTACTGTTCTAACTGCAGTCCTTGCTGGGGTTAGTTGTTCATTTTGGGTGTGCACTCAGGCCTCAAAATAGACAGGGGTCTTCTTAGGAGCTAGTGAATATGTTTTATTTATGGGGTAGTATTGGTATTTTATTTATTGGATCTTCCAGCAGGTTCACTAGTTAGTGGCCATCAAGAAAGATGGGTGCCTACCTCAAAGAACTGAAGTGACAGGCAGAAGGTTGGCCAAGTAACACGGAAGAAGGCTTGTTCTACAGATGCATACAGATGTTTAGTAAATAATATGTGTAGAGCAGAGATTCTAATACAATGCCTGCTTTAGGAAAATGTGTGACATTAAACACTACTCTCATTAATCTTAGGCTCAGACAGCCAGCAGAGTTGCAAATGTTTATGTACCCTACATGTGACTCATGCAGTGCATTTTGCTGATAAATGTATAGCAACATTTTCCAGTGCAGGCATGGCTGCAGGTGGGAAACAGTGAGCACCTTCACTGGTGCCAGGAAGTATTGTAAACAGAGGGGAAAAAACATCAGTTAAAGCCCAGAAAAGACAAAAGTGACTTTGTCTGCAAAGAGTCTTTAAAGAAAGGTCCTGCTATGGACAAAGCTCCCTGCAACTTCTAGCATACGTCTAGGACTGATGTATACTATAAGTTATGTGTGTGGTTTTGTGTGATTTTTTTTGGCACCTGTATTGAGTCTTAAACATCTTCTTTTATCATGTATGGAAAGAAAAAAGGGGCATAGAAGACCCCAAACAAAATTTACCAAGCCAAGTGAGGGAAAATGTTGTCCAGAGGACCTATGTGTCAATATGCTGGGATCTTAATTATATGCTAATATAGGTGTCATCAATATGTGCTGTTCTTGTAGCCTCTCTTATGCCTTTCTTCCCTGTGCTTCCGTATCCAGACCTCTTCTTTGTTTTCCATGTGTATTAGTCTTATTGTTACTTTTATAATTTAAATAAAATTATGACCACTAATGATAAGGACATTCCTGTTAAAACAGTGACTTCTGGAATCCAGTGCCATTTTAGGAAAAAGGAAAAACTAATTGAAAAGCAATAAAAATGGATTTACCTTTCATTCTTATTTTCAAATTCTTTCCTGCTTCATAAAAACACAGAATTTCTTGATAAAAATAAAAAATTGTCAAATGTAATACAAATAACCAATAAATATGTATCCAAAAAGCATATAATTAGTGTGTGAAATTCATTACCATGGAAGGTCATCAAGTCAAATGACTTGGCTAGCATGTGATGTTAGGAACACTAATACAATTTGTAGTTATGGACAGGAAGATAAGAGTAGTAAGATTTCATGCTTCAAGGAATAAGAATGTCTAATCTTCTTGCATTTCACAATTAGCTCGGTATCGTGCATTTTCCCCTACCCCTTAGCCTTCCTTTGAACTCTATCAGATATTGCCATCAGAGGCCAAGACCAAGGACTTGGTGTGCCACAGAAAAAGTTATTTACTTACAAAAGACAAAATTTATGATACGATAGATACTGAACCCAAGATAGAACAAACATATATAACACCACTGGGATGCTTGTAAATATTTCAGTGGCCTTCTGCATTCATTTCAGAACAGAAATATTTTAGTCCAATCTTGGCTTCACAAGGGCTGGCAGATTTTGGATCTAAGATGCTATCTAAGTTCATTGCTGAAAAGAAGAGACACTGTTGTTATTTTTCACTTACCAGATGGATGGGAAAAGTGAAACCACAGCTGCTTTCTTATCACTCTGCTTGTCTGGGCAGGAAATAAGGCGGGTAAATCTCATCTGATCCCAAGGAATGAATCAGGTCAGGACATTTTTGTGCTCATGTGGTGAAGTGAGGGGGATGGGGGTGGAAAAGGAAAAGAGATTTCTACTCCCCTTTCCCATAAAAGTGCAGCCAGAAACACACTCTTTTCATAGTCAGAGTTCAATTTTTTTGCTTGCTCAGTTTTTCATAGGATACTTGGAGTACAAGCAATTCTAGTTACTTATATTGATTATTTAATCCCTACACAGGAGTCTCTGCCAGTTTTTTCAACATCCAACTAATATTAACATTACCATCTTTCTTCCTCCCCATACAGCAAAAGAAATAAATAGTCTGATCAGTGTATGTAGACATGTGTGGGTGGGTGGGGGTGAAGCCAAAGGAAGTTACACAGTTTGTTCTTATTCCTGAATGCTTTGGTTGCTTTATTCAGTGAATTAAATAACTTTGGTCTGACTTCTGTGAAATTTTAGTCTTCTGTGCTTGTGAATTTCCCATTACCAGTAATCTTTTTTTTTTTTCATTGTTTCAGCCAAACACAGCTGTTCTGGGAAGTCCTGGCCAGAGAGAATCAATCTTTAAGGTAACAGTGATATCCATGGAGAGTGCTGAGTATTGGAGTTGAAGACTTGAGCCATGCTAAATTTTTGCAGCAAGCAGAAAGGAAGAGCAATTATTTCCCATTGAACTGATCTGTGACCCCAAATACTCCTGTATTTATACCCAGATTGTGATTTTTTTTTTCCAGGACACTAGGCTTAATTTTTAAATTTGATGGATTTCAGAGAGTAAATTTGAAGAACACAGCTTCATAGACTGTTGCTGTGAGGTTGTGCCTGGACAATAATTTCTCGATTGCAATAGTTTAAAGATTTTCTACCAACAACAGAATGCAGTGGCTAAAAAATCTATAAATCTACCAACCATCTATTCAAACAAACCCCAGAGCTCACCACACAGATGCCTCTCCTTTTGGTAGTGGTTAATGTGGAAGCAAGTCCACATTCTGTAGAATGCTGCAGATGAAGAAATAATTATCATCTCACCTTCTGGATTTGTCCAGGGAGGCAGGATCTAGGCCTTTTCATGTTTAATTTCAGTTCTGCTCCTTGGCAGTGAGCAACCAGTTGTCCCAGGGTCCAGAGTGACACCTCTCAGGTTTAACACACAGGTATGCTCCACATTTATAGTCAGGAGAAAGTCACTGAAAGTCCTTGTGTAGGATGGAAAGGGGAGTTTCTAAATTGTACTCTTGCCCAAAAGGGTTGGAGGAGGCATGAAAGAAAATGGCTGTGAGCTGGCACGGGAACCTTCTTCCCCCGCAATAGACTGACACAATCTGTAAGCATCAGATTATGATTTCTACAATACTTCTAAGAATATAATTAGATTGACTTTGTTAGAAGTTTCAATTAGAATCAATACATATTTTCACACTAGAAACTTTTATTTTTGAAAAAAGTTGTACTGTTGGGGGCAAAATTCTCAGAGGAAAGGTAGAAACAGATTTCAAAGATATGTGTTTAAATATTTTTTACCTCCCCCCCCACACATTTATTTGTTGTGAAATGACCCTTCTCTCCCCACCCTACCACTGGAATGACAATAATTTCAGTTATTTTGAAAATAAATTGTTTGCTGTGAAGATAAATTTACCCTGTTTGTATGCTCCTCCTTTCTTTTAATCTTTGGAACTTTAAAAATATATTTTAAATGCTTAAATCAGTGTTTTGTTTTTTTCCCAGGTTGAAATATCTTTTGCACTAGTTTTAGAGTTAATCTTGGGTACCTCAGTGAATTTGCTGCCAGAGCTAAGACATGTTCAGATAGTATATCAGGTTCTTCAGACGTCTGAAATGTGTTCCATTTATTTTTATTTCATAGTCTTATGACTAGCTCCTGTGTTTAAAAAACATCTCCCTTTCTAAAGCTTAGTGTCAGTATGCTAGTTTTCAGCACGATTTATTCCATGAGGTTGTTGACTTTAATTATATTGTGGCTACTTGGACACTGTTAGCTAGTGGCTCAATTATACTTGCTTCTTGGATCAGTTTCTAGGTATTACTTAGGACTAAATGAAAAAGTAAAAATAAATTCTTGTTTTCTCATGTGCTGTAGAACTAGTTGTTCCAAAAAGCACTTGTTTATCATGTTGAGAAATCACTTCCTAAGTCATAGACCATGTGGTGGTTGATTAACTTACATCCTGAAACACACAGGCAAGCTTGGAAAGGGCTGTCCAGATTGGTGAGTCCAATTACTTGGTACTCTGGGCAATCTGGGTCAGGAAACCCTTCTCTGTTGCAGAGCTGATAAGGTTTATTCCCTTAATGCAGAGCTCAGTGACTCTGCTGAAGCCCTCCTGACATAAACTGGGCACTCAGTGAGGGAGACATGGATATGGATTATGTCCCTAAAGACACAGAGGCTGGAAATGGAACCTCTAATCATAAGAGCTGTGGATTCTGAAACAGTCCCTGGAGGAGTACTGGAAACAAAACTGAAGTGGTAGTTCATTATCCTGTTGAAAAAGCCCTGTGGACAATGCAGGGAAGGAGAATCTTGGTGACTCCCACAGGCTATGGTGAAAAGGTCTGTCATTATAGGGATAACTGCAAATCATCTCACCTTGTTAGTCCCCATCTACGCTATTTCCCACAGGAGTTATTCTTCCATGAACAGGGATGACCTGGACCATACAGAGGTCTTCTGCTGAGGTCTCACCATTATCTTATCCAGCAGCACTTCTGGCACCTGTTCAGAAGACATCTCAGAATCAGTATTCTGTGATCAGCTTTGTGAATGTCAGTTCATATTTTTTCCTTTTGTTTCCTGTTTACTTTCTGTTTATGAGCTCTTAATTTACAGCAGGATTCTTACTGCTAATCCCCATGGAAGACCTTGACTCTGCACTATTGCATATTACCCTGTTACCCCATATTTCCACATAATCTTTTTCCACCTGTGTGAGCTTTTAGACCTCCTTTCCATTCACGTTGCTTTCTTGCTTTGTGTTACCCACAAACTTCCTTGACAAGTATTCCCTTTTTAAGCCAGTCATTGAGAGAAGTATTCAGTAAAACTAGCCCCAAGAGAAATTCAGTTAGTAATTTCTCAAAATTTATCCTTTCCACTGCTCAAACTTCTTTCCCATTTATCTGGTTCCTTACCATCTCACCATTTGGGCTTTAATGCCCAAATGTGGCAATTTCCTTCAACATAACTAAAAATTTGCCAGATAGTGTTGGGCTGAAAGCTTTCCCAGCATGTAGGTATATGAAGACAACCAGATCTTCTAGGTCTTGCTTTCTTTCAGGACTCACATATTACAGGGCTTAATATTCAACTGCCTCTGAAATGTGGTTCTACCATTTCCTGGATGGCTGCTTGTTGTTAATGCCTTTCTGGTGCTTCACAGCTGCAAAATGTTAGGAGTGGTTGCTATGGTGTATGTAATATTGTGATTCCCTATTTCAGCAGGGAACAGGGAGAGGAAGATATGTTCTCCTCTTTGCACTGCTTTTCATAGGTGGCTAATGACTAGGCACCCTATACCTCGAGGACAACTAAAGGTCATTGTTCTCAGGCTTTGAGGGCCTGTACAAGGCTGCTTGTACAAGGACATGAGATATGATACCCTATTGCCACAGGTGGGTCTCAACTTTTCCCAAACATATCAAGCACTATAGGAGCTAAAAATCCCATCCTTGGACAGAAGCCTCTCACTGTTCTTTGGAAGCCTGGCAAAAGTAAATAGACCAAAAATGCATGTGTTTGCTGGAAGGTGACAACGTGTCCTGTAAAAGTGCACCAAATCACACCTCTGTTCCAATCACTTGGTGGTTCTTTAACTCCATGGTTATGCTATCATTTTCATTTTTCAACCAAGGCTGTAAGTAAAGCTACACTTAATCTTTTCCTGAACCAGAAAAGCCACACTTACTACCTGCTTGCTTAGTGAATAGGTGTGATGGGTTTTCTTTCTTAACCTCCTGAGCCACTGATTCTACAGCTGGTCATCCCCTCCATCACTGCTGAGCTCAGATCCTGAGAACTATGCCTACTCTTATTTAAGGACTGGACCTGCCAGCACCCATGATAAGCATGCACCAGGTTTGGATCTTTGCTGAGCAAGGTGACACTGCTGTGGGTTGCTACCCTTATGGGTTGTGTTCCCGTGTGGTATGTGTGCTCTTGGCTTGGGTACAGGCAGGACCAGAAGCCCAATCAATGCACAGTCCACATCCTGGGTTAACTGATATGTAGTCCAGCACTGTTGTGGGTCTGGTGAGGGTGCATCTCAGGGGCTTGGGGTTTTGTAAGCCAGTTCTTCACCTCATAGGGCTTGTCATTTTTTGATGTTTCAGAGTTGCCTTCAAAAGCAGACACCTTTGTTATGTGAGTTTTCAGTCTGTTGTTAGTTTGCCACTAGGAGGGGAGATAAAAAGTTGCAGCAGGAACCTGAAAGGAGATGGGAGAAAATTTCTAGCCTCCTGCTTCCCATGGAAGAACAGGTGCCCTGGCCAGCAGTGCAGATCTATTTAGAGTGCAACTGAGGAAGGAGGGGATGAAAGAGGGGGAGTCTTCCTGTGAAGGGAGAGACTGGTTTGTCCTCAGTCCTCTGCTCACTCACTGCTCCTGGGCACAATAAGGCAGCCTGGATTTGGTTATGCCCCCACTAGCCCCTGGTGTATCCTCCAGACTCTCCCTCTTGGCTCAGGTCCTTGAGGTTGTTGGTTTCCTGGATGTGGACAGAAGGTGTTTTTGACGGAGAAGGTGGTAGCCTGTGGGTGGATCAAGAGCAGGAGACAGAAGAGGGGAGGAGTCACTGATCAATGCTAATAAATAAAAGGTCGCTTTTCTTCAGTCCAGGGTCCAGGACGTCAGGGGAGCTGCCCCTTCAGACAAGAGCTTCAGGCTGGCGGGGAAGCAACGGCTTTAGTGAGTATGCAGGGACTGACTTGCTTTTCCTGGACGGCTGCTTGTTGTTAATGCCTTTCTGGTGCTTCACAGCTGCAAAATGTTAGGAGTGGTTGCTATGGTGTATGTAACATTGTGAGTCCTTATTCCAGCAGGGTACAGCTTATGTGGGGTTGATTTTCTTATCTCCTCTTTACTGGGGGGACTGTAGAGATTTCCCTAGTATTTGTAGGCAATTCACCTTATCTCCTCTTTATGCATTTCTAGCCAGTGGATGCTGCTAGAAAGTAGGGGGATTTGGCTGTGTTACATGGTGTGTTACTTCTGGGGCAGCCCACTGATGCTAGGAAGCGGGACGTGTGCTGGAGAAATATGGAGTGCAGGGGGAGAAAGGAGATGTACTTTTGCAAGGGAAAATGTTCCCCAAAGGAGTTTTAGCATGTTCTTTCATCCCTTGGAAAATGCATTGCTTCTGTGGTGAAAAATGAAACATTTGGGTTAAAGTGGTGTCTGTGGTTCTTCTTCTGTGGTTGATGGCAGGGGATGCTCCAGGCATTCTAGGATCAGAGTCTTCTGAAGTGGGAGTGGAAGAGAGATAAATAAAGTGGGTTTGGCTGGAAAGTGTGTTGGAGTTTCCCACTGTGTAGCCTCACTTTCATTCCACAGTACTACCAGCATTTTCCTTTCTGTGCCCCACTGCTTTCCATCTAGGGTCTTTCCATCCTCTCCCTCAAGCCTCCCTTTCTTGGCAGCTCTTATGAGCTCCCAGTGTGTGCAAAACATTCAGGAAACCTATAAAATCCACATTCAATACTAGCTCCAAAACCATGGGCTCTAAGGAATGCAAACAGCAGAAACCAGAGTGGCAGGGCATAGAGGCACAGCAGAAAAGTCTTCAGTTCTCCTCTGACCTTGTGTCTAAAGCAGACTTCTGTTTGTTGCCCCAGCACAACCTAGTTTTCCTCCTTATCTCAGGCTGAGTGCTAAATGGGCAGGGCATGGATGATGTATAGAGGACAGGACTGAGCTGCTCTCTGCATGGGGTGGGATAATGGGAAACAGAAGAACTATTTCTGTTTGAAGCTGAAGACCCTGCTCAGTCTCTCTCCCAGACATCACCACAGCCTTCAGACAAGGGCTATGAGTTTGGCATGGAAAGGGTAAGTTGTAAAGCCCAGAGTAATGCAGAGTTCTGGGTAGAGTTGTCATTTCAATGCAAAAAATCATGATCCCTCCAGCATAAGGAATACTTCTAGGTTGCTGCTTGTCACTCATGGAGCAGCAAAGTAAGAGAGAGGAAGGAGCAGTAGGGTTGAATTCTCCCTCTGACAACTGGCAGACTGGAACAGAATCAGGGGCCAAATGGAGGGAGAGGGACCGGGTGGGAAGGGAGTGTTTGAAGCCTTCTTCGACATGTCTACATCAGCAAAGCTGAGAGAACAGTCTGGGATGGGTGTACCCAGACAGAGGATGGTGAGGGCAAAGAGGGCAGATCTGAGGAAAAAAATAGAAAGGCAAACATTTACATTTGGGATCAGAACACACCTCTCCCTCCAGGCCCCTGGCAGGCCCTGAAATTCCTTCCACTTGCACAGGCCAGTTTTTCTGAGCATGGAGTGCTGGTGACATGCTTGCTTGTGAATTATGGCCTCCAGCCCTGAACTGGGAGAGGAAAGGGCCATGTCTCCTCCTTCCCAAAACCTGTTTCAGTCTGCTAATAGAGGATGTTTTGTAAAGGCTCCATGAAGAGTTTGTACCAGTCAGCTGTTGCCTTCCTCAGGCTCTTTCATGGGCTCCCTCCTGGCTCTGTTTTCAGAATAAACATTTCACTGCTAATTTTGCAGGCATCCCAAGTTCTGCAGCTGCCCTGAGTGGGAGGAGAGCAATACACAGCAAGAGAGACAGAGTGAGAGATTCCTCTCTGCACTGGCACAATGCGCACTCTCATTGTCCTTACGCTCCTAGCTGTCTTGGTGATGGCTGCTACTTGCTATGGTAGGTCACATTTTTTTAACTGGGTAGAGTGATAACTCCAAACATCTTTGAGTTTGTTCAGATGTTTTCTATTCAATGTTATGTCTCCTTTCCATTTAACTTGAACTCTTGCTTGCTTTCTGGCCCTTTTGTCAGGTCTTCCTAGACCTGTTCCAGAGCTGTCAGCTCCAGTCATTGTGGTTTGTGGTCTAGGATGCTTCAGCCTCTCCCTCTCTGTTCTAACTCCTCTTTCTGCCCCTATGTTGTCTTCTACAGTAAGAGTTCTTACTCTTAATTATTCCTTGTTAATGGGAGCTTTCCCTTTTTCCCTTTTTGTAATATCAGCCTTCCTTTCCTGTGAGGCACACAGTTCCATACTGATGGGATTAAGATGATGTTTCATGCAAGAGTCAAGTGCATCTCACTGTACTAATACAGTGAGAATACCTAAGAATATCTTCAAAGCCTGCTGGTAAGCAGGTATCATATCCACTGTAGTGTTAGGAACATGAAAATGAGGAACTATGCTTGGGCATCACATTCTGGAAGAGCAAACACAAGCCTTGAAGTCCTGGCTAATACACAGGGTAGCTCCATTCAAAAATCCTGAACACTCTGGACTATTCATATAAATTCTAGGTCACTTCACTGATCCCTTTCTCTTCCTTTTAAACGTGCCTTAAATCATGGCTTCTCTGAGTGGCATGTGTTCTACTGATCTGTGTTGTGTGAAAGACTGTGAGTCCCATCAATACAGTGTCTTACCATGTTTTACTTTTCTTTCCCCAGAGTCCCATGAGAGCATGGAATCCCATGAGTATCTCAGTAAGAGACTGCTTTACTATTTTTCTTGAATTTGAAGTGTGCTACAGACATCTCCAAAACTATTTCCTTGTACTTTACTGTAGGGATTAAATAGGCAGAGTCACTCAGCGCAGAGAAATTTAACTTAGTGGGTGATGGAATTTCAGGATGAAAAGGGAGAGAGTTACAAGAAGAAATCACATTTGGGCACAATTACATAGCACAGTTTTGCAAAGAATTTAATGAGAAATGGAAAACAAAGAGTCATGGGTTTAGATCCATGCACCTAGAACAGGTTAAGTGTCACTAGAAAAGAGCATTGTTCAAAAAGCTCTGGGATGAGCATGGAAAGAAGTACTGCAGGAACCAGTGACATGATTCATTCTCCAGCAAGGACAGAAAACCTCTCAGCAACTCGAAAGCAGAGGTGGGATGTGTGGATAGGAGTGATCCTTCAGCTGTAAAAGAGCACTAGTGTCACAGGAAAAGTATGAAAGGGTAGAGACTTACTCTGAAACAAGTAATATCCTGGAGGGGTTAGAGAACAGATGGATGAAAACTAAAAAGAAATTAGACCACCTGGAAGAAGGACTTCACAAAGCAGTTAGTCAGAAGAACAAAGACACATGTGAGAGCCAGTATCAGACATCTACAGGCTCCTGAACTCTGCAGGAGGACTGTGATCCTTCTCAAAAAGGACAGAAGGGACTTTGAGGAAACCTCAGTACAAAACTGCCATGCAGACTGCTCAGTGACTGCTTAATCTTGAAGGCAGATAGACTTATTCAGACGCTTCCTGCTTTTACTGGTGATTTTATGATTCTGGTTATTCTGCTTAGTGTCACCAGACCTTGCACAGTCTGTACAGCTTGGCACCTACCTTTGGCCAAGCTTCACTCACTTAGTGGGACTATGTCAGAAATACCAGAGTAGCTTGACCCTGGGTGCAGAGCAGCATGTTTACTTCCATGAAAGTTGCACAAGCCAGAGGGAGGGTCTGTGCACAAATAAATGGGGTGGGCAGCAGGGAAAATGAAAAGGTCCTGGGTTTCACTGTGCATGGAAGGACAGACAAGGAGGGAGTTATAAATGTGGAAGGTAGCTTTTGTTGAAATCTGGCCTTGAAAAAAAAGTGTCTACTCTGAACTCTTTGCCTTCACAGATCCCTTCATCAACAGGCGAAGGGCTCATGACTTCATACAAGCTGACACGAGACTAGAAGCAATCTCTCAGGAAAGGTAGGTTATGGCCTCAGGACAATGGAGATGGGAGTCAGGAGTGGTATCTCCTTGCAAAGCACAGGCTGGTATCAGGGATGGTAGTCAGGGTGACTTCAAAGAAGCCTCAGCCCTTCTCTCAGTGTAAAGTGCCTGTGAATTCCCCAATCCTGGGACAAACCAGAACTCAGATAGCAAAGACCAAGTTCTTGCATTTGAGGACATATGTGCTGGGGTTGTGCTCGGCTTAATTTGTCTTAAGGAAACGCCACCAGAAAGAAGGAGAGGGAGTCAGTGTTATATGGCCATGAAAGGAAGCTCAGTTTGAGATCTTGTTCTAGTCCTCAGATCTCATGCAAAATCTACATAACCATTTTTGAATCACAGGGTCATCTGGCGATTACTTCCCTCATCCATAAAATGCAGATATGGGTGGTTTCATGCCTCATGCAGGGCTTATGAAACTAAAGGCTGCACAGCAATAATCTCTTAGCAAGGAATCAAAGGAAACCTTCCCACGCTACTAGGTGGCCCCTTTTCAGGATATTTCAAGTTGTTCCACATGTGGCTTTGGGGAACAGCACAAGGGTTCGGGGAGGGGGGGGGGCATGGCTACAGAGGGACAACACTTCTCCTGGCTGCGGCAGGAACCATCCCCTTTTCTCCACCACCCTACTTCGTTGTGGAATAAAAGGTTGCCTGAGGAGGAAAAATATTCCTTCTGTAGTCACGTTGCTCTCCTGAGTGCAGTGAACACAGGAGCTTGTGTGCTATTGTCTTTGTAGCCAGATGATGATGATTATGATAGCCTCATCCCTGGAGACATTCAAGGTGGGGTTGGACAAGGTTCTAAGCAACCTGCTCTAGTTGAAGATGTCCCTGCTGTCAGCAAGGGGGTTGGATTAGATGACCTCTGGAGGTCCCTTTCAACCCAGACATTTCTATGATGGAAACTGGTGATGTCTCCCTAATCCTAATGGGTTGCTGTGGGGCAGGAAGGGGCTGTAGACAAATGTTTAAGGTGACAGCACTTACCCCTCATCTCTCTTACTTTTGCAGGATCAGGGAGCGTAATAAGGCACCCCAGGAGCGGCAGCGGGAGATCTGTGAGGACTACTACCCCTGCGAGATATATGCTTCTCGCCATGGCTATGCTGCTGCTTATAGGCACTATTTTGGGAGGAGGAGGACTAAGTAAATGATGACCTGTCCCCTCCCTGGTGCCTGGAGCCCAGAGTATCTTCCCCAAAATTGCAATGGCTCTGAAACATATTCAGTTGCTTGTGTCCCTGTATGTTATCCTGCCTGCTGCTTCTCTCCCATGTAGCCATGGATTCCTACACTGTGTTAATTATCGCTGAGCTGATGTAGCAGAGATCAGAGAGAGTTCAGGATGTGGGTGTTTACTACACAATAAATTGCTACTTTGATACTATCTTCTCATGAGTCACAGTATTTTGGGGGTGTGTGTGCAATTTTCCACGAAGATGAGTTTGTTTATGATAGAATCTGGTGCAGATTATGGAAAAAAATGTCACTACTTGGCAATCACATGAGTTTGAAAGGATCTTCAACATTTTGTTCCAGGCTCTACAAGTGACTTATTTAAGAGATAACTGGCAAATTTAAGTTCCCAGACATCTTAAAATGGAGTGGTGTTCAGAAAGCACTCTTCTCTTGGTGAGAAGCACTCTTTCTGCATTTGGGGAAGTAAAATTCAGAAGGTGCCCATTTAATTTTAAAAACAAAGTTAGGGAGAGAGTTAGTGACAGAAAAAGCTTTAAATTGCATATTGTTTATCCAGCTATCTTCATGTTCTGGTGTGGGGTATGTCTGTAGAAAGCAGTGGGAGTTCTCAACTTTACTCAAATTTCCTTTTCGAATTGCCTTTCATGCCTTTACTTCCTCTTAGAACACTTCTGGTAGTGATAGAAAGCTGTAGAAACCAAAGGTGAAGAGGGGCTCCAAGTGGTAAATAAACAAATAAAAGAAACCCAGTGTTTGGGCTCAAGTCCAACTTTGTTCACCTGGAACAATTTCATTTTACTGTTTGTAACTCATTTGAAAGCAATATGCAACCTGACCATGTGCACAGGTTGCTAATCACCTCCTGGCCCACTGAGGAGTGCACATGATCACTGTCAGGTTGTTTTCAACACCAGCATCAGGGCATCTCACAAAGCCTGTTCCCAGGCCAGGAGGCACCAGTGCTGGCATGCCAGAGAATTTAGTGCTGCTCTGGGCTGGTCAGCAGCCACAGCAGCTCAGACATTCCTTGATGCAGGAGGGCATGTAGGATACATCTTCTATCTCATCTCAGTACAGCTGGTTTCAATAGTCACATCTCCAGACTTCCACAGGCACTTGCAAATTGTAGACCTGGGAAAGATTCATGGCAAGCTATCAAAGGCTATGAGGTATAAAGTATCAAAATGTTGACTAATCTGTGGAATCGTCTAGAGCCAAACCTGCCTGCCACAGTAGAAACACGCATCTTCTTTCAAAATATATTTTGAAGAGGAACTGTTGGAAAGAAATGTGACGTCTTGTTTATTGAAAGCACTTCTGATAGAAAATTCCACCCCAACAGTTGCTAAAGTTTTGTCTGAAGAAAAAAGTGAGAGATCAGTGAGTTTAAGGGGGAAAAAAACCCATATGGGTTAGATATATTTGTACCCACACTTGTTATGCATGTTCCCTGGTAGGTGAATCTTATGATCAATGACTGGAGCAAAACTTACGTACCCTAAAGTAAACAAGTCTGCAGTGTCTGAGTTTGACTTGACATTACCAAAACAGAAAGCACAGGTTTAGTTCTGTCTGGGTCTGTATCCAGAAATACCTTGCAATTGCAAACTCTAGTTTACCACTATAAATAATGAATAATACCAGAGGTTTCTGTGGGATTTCACCAGTGTAAGCAACAACAAAACAGGTTTAAGAGACTATAAACTTGTTAGAAAGCTTGGGGAAAAGTTGGGAAGAGAAGTAAAGCTGTTTGGATTACTAGTATTGTATATTTATATTATTTCAAGTATTCTTTTGGAAGCATAACGTTCCTAGGATGCCTATTATTTTTAGATATTTATTTATTTTTATACTATTGCTCTTTAATATACTTGTGCTGGGAGCTGTTAGTATATATTTTTCAGTATTTCATGGACTGTAGAAAAGTGGTGGTTTTGGGTTTGGGTTTTTTTTTCAAATTCTTAAATTTCTCTAAGCTAAAAAACAGTGTCTCTAAGGTCTGGAAAAACCCCTAATGGCTCTGACTGCCCTTGGGAGCCCTTTAGGTCTTAATTCTGTAACCCTTGGACATGTCCCTGCCTATGGAGCTGTGGAGGACTGGATATGAGGTGAAGAAGATGTGACCCATACATTCTTTGTGGAATCTGGCTTTTTGAACTTGGATGGTGGGTTTTGGGTTTATGAGGTTATTGGTAGATAGGCTGTAGAAGAGCCCATGCAGAGTTCTTGACACACTGAGTAGCCACAGCCATCCAAGTCCTGAAGAAGTATACTTATTTGGAGTCTAAAGGTTTATTAGATTTTTAGACAAGAGAAGCCAAACTAAAGCCTCCAAATGAGGAATATTTCCAGGAAGAATAAAAGAAAGACCTCCCCTTAAGCTATCGACCAAAATTCCCAATATCTCTGGATTGGTTTGGAGGAACTGTCTGAAGTGAAAATCTACTGAGTGTTAGCCCTATGCAAACTGATTCATATATTTCTTTACTTTCAGGGGAATGGGTCAGGATAGGGAAAAGGGCTACCACTGGGTTCAGTCTCATCTTATTTTCCACATGAGAGTGCCCCATAATACAGGAGCTGACCTGCTTCAGAGTGGGCTAGTATCTCCCCTGGCTTTCCAGCAAGAAGCAGAATGGCTTTCATGTTTATAATAAAATGCTTTTTTTTTTTTTTTTTTTTTTTTTTAATCCAGTTGTTTTTCTTTTATAGTTCAAAACCTCAGATAACATCTGGAAATTCCAGGAGTCCTGAGATAGATGTCAAAATGGTTGCCAGGGCCCAATATCTCCTGGCCCAAAGGACAGCCTTTGTTTTGGACTTCAGACATAAGAACATAAGCCAGAGCCCTGATCTCTCCAGATGATCACGGGATATAAACTGCTGCCCAAAAGCAAGCTGCAGACAGCTTCAGTAACCTTCCTGAAAGCTCTGAGGTTAGGGAGACTAGCACAGCCAGAGAAGACATGAGGAGTCTGCTGGCACTGCTGATGGTGACTCTGGCCCTGGCAGCGCTCTGCTGTTGTGAGGAAGGTAAGGGGATGCCTTCCCAGGAAGGTTCTTGGGTGTGCTGCTCAATCCTGTACTTGGGGGGAGGAGGTCATTGCATAACTTCAGATCTCTCTTCAAGACACAGTTATGGATGAGAGAGGGGCTTGGGGATCAAGAGCATCATCTCTTGATAGGCACTTTTTTTCCATGGGTCAAACCCCGCCCCCTCAGTTGCACCATTGAGTTGTAGCAGAGAATTTGAACATTTTAATGTGTTTAAGAGTTAAACAAGTTTAGCATTTAAGTGAAATAACAAAGGAATAATAGATGCTCTTGTGAATAAGAGGATTGAGCTGCAGGTAGATACTGTGTTGATCACAGAGAGAGGAATTTGTTCCTGCCAGCCTTGGAGTGTTGTAGGATAACAGAGATATGGACTGAGTCAAGCCTTCACCTGCAGGGAAGTGTGGGATGTGGAGAACTTCTGGAGGGGTGGTAGAAGGGAATCATCCCTTTGAAATAAGAGCACATCACATTTGAAGGTGATTTAGTGATGGGTGAGTTCATGTTGAAGAAATGGTAATGTAGTGGAAGCTCTACAGTTGATGAAAAGAGAAGGAAGTGGAGAAAGATCTGAAAAACAAGTGTTTCCCTTTAACAGCAGGAAAAGACAATCTGAGCGGGAGAGAGCTCTGTCTTTTTCTGTATTACCGTTTGTTCAGTCCTTGGCATTAATATGTCATGATTCAGTACTGGCAAATATATTTTGTTTGATCAGCGTTTTCCTTCTGTCAGTCTGTTTCTCACTTTTTCACTCTTGAGTATATATCCGCTTTTAAAAAAAATCATTTTTATTTTCCAGAATGCTTACTGGCCTTGGAATAGCTCTGAAATTTTATTTTTTTTTTTAATCCCAAGAATGTATACATCATATAAAAATAGAACTGCACACAACTCTTTTCACAGATTTGTTGTTGTTGTTTAAGCACAGCTGTTATATTTTTTTTGGCTTGAGAGTCTTTTTTCTGCCCATAAATACACTTATGTCAAACACCTGGTGACTTCAGTGTAACATTGGTGTTAAAAAAAGTATGGTGAAAAAAAATGGAGACCTCCCATTTCTCTTAGAGAATGCTTTCTTTAGGTGTTTGTGGGGAGCATTAATTCTTCTTGAGGGGGCAGGGAGTAGTGCTGGTGAGACAAGTACCTGAACCCTGAGCCAGAAAGCTGTGAGGAGTGAGTTGTTCCTAAACTTTGGCTTTATATCTCTTCCCTGTCAATGGCTTGTCATTTCTCCCCAGAGTTAAGGAAATCTCTCTTTCCAAAGATAGAGGAGAGCTCAGCTATCTTCATATTCTGTCCATATTTTGGGTTTTGATCAAATAGTCCCTAACTTCTTAGCCATCCCTGATCTTAAGAGGGGTGGGGAGGGAGAAGGAGGAAGGCCTTCCTCCAGCATCAGCAATGTTTATATGCTTATTGTGTCATTTAATCTGGTTTAGAGGAAGTTGAAATTAAAGAAATCCAAGAATAATGGGTGAATTTTGTTGTAGTGAAGTCTATCTCAAAATGGTGGGTGTTAATAAAACCCTTTTTGGGAGGAACAGACCTTCTGGGAAGGTGGGGGGAACCAGACCTGGAGAGAAGACCTGGGGATTCAGTTGCAGAGTGGAGCAGAGGAGTACTCATGAGCAAACTTCTTTCTGTCTGTCTTCCAGATCCCAAAGACCCCTCAGATTCTCACAGCACTGACAGTGAGTACATTGTGACTGATGCTCCTCTCTATTCTCCTTCATACTCCTTTTTCCCCTTTGATAGCTTCAACGGGTGAACAAGAACTGTGCTGAGTCCTTCTGGCTGTTCCATTTTGTGCTCCCTCAGCACTGCAGTCCCTGAGGTGTAGGAGCACCTGCAGCAAGGAGTCTGCTTTCACAGACATAGGGGCAGGAGCCTCCAGGGATGTCAGCCTTACTGCACCAGCAGGTGTGCCAGTGCCATAGCCTGCACATCCAAAACTCTTCAGCAGCCTCTAAAGTGACTGCTTCTCCTCAGACTGTTAAAAGAGCAGAACCTGCCCCAGGGCTTCCAAGCACTGGCCTTTTGGATCTGCTGGCTGTTCGTCTGGTGTGCAGGACCAAAGAGCAGAAAGGCTTGGTGCCATATGGCAACAGGCTGTGACATATGTGCCAAATTCCACAACCTGTAAAACCTGAAAGCAAGCACCTTCCATGGCTGCAGTCCCTCCTGTCAGGCCTCCTGGGATATAGATATTTACACACCTTGGGGTGTTCACAGCTATGGCAGCAAGCTGATCCTGCCAGAAATCTTAATAAAAAAACCCTTTTGTTCTCCTGTCTTTCCTTTCTCACACCTTAAAGAATAACATTGCTGCTGAGAAGCATGAAAATGGTATTTCTTCAGTGAGCCAATACAAACACAGATTGGGAAAGAGAAAAAAAAAAAAGTGTGTTCAGAGAAAGGTGGTGATTTCTGACAGCTCATTAAGTGGCAGTTTCTGTGTAGTCGGTATTTTGATCCAGACCAGACCTCAGCTTGCTAGAAAGGAGGAACCTATCCTCTGCCCAACAGAAACACAGTCAACGACCACATGATGAGGGAAGGGCACAAACCCCACCATCTCACAGCCAGAGATCCTATAGATCCTACAGATCTCCTCATCTTACAGAGCGAACCTGTGCTGTGCTGAACCATGGCTGGGGATGGGGAGCAAAGTGTCTCTACCTGCTGTTTCTGAGGTGCTTCATAGCACCTTGGTGTTTGCACAACCACAGATCTAAGGGAGAAAATAATCAACTGCACTGACATGGTATTAATGGAGACCAGGGGCCAATGCTGTCATGGCAAAAAGACGTTTCATGCTCTTCAAGCCCTGAGCATCAGGATCTTCACACCTTTTGGGTGTATTTTGGGTGATGTTTACCATTGTTATTTTATACCCTTCACCTTTCACAGATTTCTGCACGTGAGCATTGGTATTTCCATGTGCCACCTGTTGCTTATGGCTCATTAAAGGCATTTTTAAGGCCTGATGGCTGGTATTCCACATCACTCTTGGTCTAACTCAAAATATAGAAAGGAAGCCAAGACTCTTTAGTTAAGTGGGCTAGGAACAGAGGATGCCTTTCCCTTCATTTTCTCATTAGTTGTATTTTGTACTGCCATGACTTTGCCTTCAGTACATTTGCTGTGGACTCAGATCATGCTGTGTGATGAGGAGATGGAGTTTATGACACAAAAGGTCCTTGTTCCATGTATATGTGCAGGCTGAAGTGAGGACGAGTCCAGCTGTTTTGGACTTTCAGTGGCCAGTGGGTGCAAAAAGATGAATGGGCAATTAGGTTGGTTTGGAACAGTCATCAGCTTGTGACTAGATTGTCCATTTTCAGCAGCTATACTGGTGTCTGTTTTTCATAGACCATGGCTCTGCATCTCTAAGCTGCTCTGTTCTCTCTTGATAGGCATCAGTATTAAAAAAGAAGTTGCCAATGCCTTTGTGAAGAGGCAGAAGAGATCCAGCCTATATGAACGGTAACAATGCACGAGTCAGTTTGAGAGATGGAATCTGGACCTGTTCTGAAGAGGGTGTGGGAAGGCAACTGGGCATGAAAGACATTAATTAATGTCTTAAAAAACACTGCAGGAGACACATTGATAAATGTTTCTTTTTCATAAATATCCTTTTGAGAGCTCATAGCTGAACTGTGATTTTCCTCCCAGGAAGGAAGACAGTACTAGCTGTCTGGTCTAGCCATGGGGACACCAGGGTAAGTTAGAAGTGCTCTAACCTGCAGTGTCATCAGAGTCAGTTTCCAGGCTAATAAGCATCACAGAGCTTTGGTCACTGCCTCTGGCTCCTTACAAAGGAAGCAGAGCTCTGTGACAGGGATGAGTCTAGATCAGAATGGCTGTTCTTTTAGATCCTAAATCCATTTGTTCAGCAATTCTAGGCACAAAGATTTGGAGAAATCCTAGCTATAAACATCTGGAGAAATTTGAGGTCCAAAATGTTCTTCACTTATTTCCTGGAAGAGATTGTTAAGTTACTGTCTCATGTAGGCCTGTGCAAAAAGAATTTTTATTCAATCCATCTTTGGACTGGAAGGATAATACTGTTTTTTAGATTATAGAAGACTGGGAGGCCCCATCTCTGGAATAGAGGACCAGAGTATTGTAGCAGAGGTACTGTCTGTTTGAAACCTGAAGTGATTAAAAACAAGATGAAATTCAGTAGTAGCAACTGTACTGACTGTACTAACTACCCCCTTACAGGTGGGGCATATGAAAGCAGCTTCTGCTATAAGCATTAATCAGGAAGAAGGTAAGCAGAGAGCTCAGGGTATGATTTGATCATGAGGTAAAGTTAGTCAGGAAATATGGACTCAACAAATGGAATTCAAGGGTGCTGACAGGCATGTCCAATATAGAAATAAAGTAACAATTAGTAAGATACTGCTTGGACTTCTCCTGTAGCATTGTGTACAGTAATCAGGAAAGATTAACCAAGCCTGGAACAGGAGTTAAGAAGGGCATGCAGGAAGCATAGCTGAGACAAAAAGGTTTGTCTTTGCTTACCCTGACAAAACGAAAGCTGAGTGGGGATAGTGTTGCTGTTAACAGCAGAAGTGAGGATAATTAAAGGAAACTCCTAAAGATAAAGGAAAATATTGGCTAGGGGAAAGTGAGCAGAAACTGGGACCAAATAAAGGTAAGTGGGTAATCAATAAACAAATATATAATATCAACAAGATTCCGGGGTAGTTGGGAATGAGGTTAGGGTGAAAAAAACCTGAGCACTAACTACTTCTGCGGTCTTCTTTGTTGATAAAACTTCAAGAGCAATTGGTTTCAGTTGGGTTCCATTCCAGCTTTTCCCATCATTAATCAAGTAGTCTATCCCTATCTTAACTAGATGTTTAACTTACCTTGAGAAATCCCTTGTTGGGGCACCCTGGGAATTGTTCTTCTCTTGTTCATGTTATGGGTGTGAAACTTTTCCAGCTGTGGCACCTGACTGCAGAATGGTATCTTTCTCTTTGTCTACTCCAGGTACTTTGAGTATTACAAAAGTCCAATGGAGCAGATGCATGAGCGTTGTGAAAACTACCCTCCCTGTGACTATCTCTCTGACCAAATAGGATTTTCCATGGCTTACAACCATTACTTTGGGAGATACTAAGGATGGGATGGTCACTTCATTCATTTTGATTGGGACCACTCTGAACCTCCCAGTAGAAAAAAGGTTGTGAGCTGGAAGAAGGAAAGAAAAACATCTTGATTGGGGTCTTCTTTCGTTTTCTCTCTACCCATCTGGAATGCCAAGGCAATAATTTTCTCACTTGTTGAGCTTGCATTATCTTTCTTTCCAAAAAAAAAAGAAAAAAAGATTTATCTTCAGTCATCTTTTGTGGTATTTAGAGTTTCACCATAAATGATTGAGAAGAGACTGTCTTACCTCCTTGCATTTGAAGCCCCATGACACAGTCGGTGAAAAAAAAGGTTCCTCTCAAGAAAATCACTGTATGCCTTAGAAACATAACAAGCCCTCCTGTCCTCTTCTACAAAATGCAGCAGGATTATAGAAAGAGAATGACCTAATGTGTAAATGTAGTGGAACTGGTCCTGGGATGCTTGCTGGGAAGAAAGCAGAATGGATAATTCCTGGTACTGGAAAAGTTCAGTATTTTCAGATATCATAATAACTCTAAATATATGCTAATGTAGGATCATTTTGTAAAGATAGAAGTGTGGAAATACTATTATATAGCCAGAAATCATGTTCTGGTACTCTCTTCTCATTATTGTCACAAAATTTGCCTGTATACCAACAATAGATAAATCTCAAAATGTGCATTTAAGGAGTCCTTTTAGATGAGACCTTCCATTTGTATGCTGCAGTAACTCTCTGTAAAAAGTCACTTGGAAATCTCATGTTTTTGTCACAGTTGGTGAAACTGAATATACCCAAGCAAACAAACAAAAAAAAAATCGATTACTTTCTGGTGCTTTAGCATTTGTACCTGAAAGTAAAAGTATCTAAACAGCTTAAAACAAAGTAAAGAAAGAAAACCAACCAACCAAAGGTGGATTGAAGTTGAGTCAGTATTTAGTTTATTCAAGGCATCTTGTATCTCTCTCATATATAAAAAAATAATGTGTATTTATATACATATCCCCTTCCCTCTGCACTACTTCATTCTGTCCTCTGACATATTATACCTTAGTAGCTTTCTGTGCAGCTTCTCTTGATGTGCTCTGTCAGCTTTCCTTCTCTGAGAGGTAGATGACAGATCCCCTCTCCAAGGACAGGAACTGCTGACCCTCAGGAGACTGAGAAAGAACAAATGCCTTCAGTTGCATATAAGGTGGTGCAGCCAGCCCCAGCTGCTGCCTGCAATAAATACTGCTTATGTAAAGCAGGTTGGTGTGCTGCTTCACTCTGTTCCTCTGTACAATTCTTTTCCTATGAACCCTGAAGAGCAGGATCCAGGTGTGTGAGGCTTCCTTCTCCCCTCCTGTGCTCAACTGTGAATCAGAAATGACCACACTGAAATTCAGGTCCAAATCCCAATACACCATGACAGTGAGGGATAGGAGGGCCAGTCTTTTCCTGATTCACCATCCACCAATTCCAGCATTTCTCTGAAAGACCTTGTCCAGAAACAAGGGCACAGCATAAGTCCGCAGTGATGGCGGCCAGGATGAGCGTGACCATCTCTTGTTTGGCAAGTGACTTGCACCAGCTATGCTGACCTTGGCCAAGGGGAAGACAGTTATTAAGTACCTCTGCTTGTCTTGATCAAGCACTGTGAACTGTTTCCTCTATTGGCATAAACTGATGAGGCTTCACTACTCACAGAGAAACTCCTTTGAATGCCATCTAGTAAAAATAAACAAAGTGCTTATAGAAATCAGTGAATATGTTGATGAAAAAAAATACTGAAGAGATTAGTGAGATCCTAATATCTGCTGTACTGACAGGTTAGGGGTTTTATTGTTGTTGTATGGTTTTGTTGGCAGAAAAAAAAGGAAATCAAGCCTCCTGTTTATATTTGCATCTTTCTGTTGATTTTGTAATTTTGTCCCCCTTTCAGCATATATTATTTTTCAGAGAAGCTGCATATGAAGGTCTCAATTATGTAATCTGCTCTGTGCTACCACATCTCTAGTTACAAATTTAATGCTGGAATGGAGGAACTCGATTTTCACTTGGTTAGTGAAGCCTTTAAGTACCACTACAAATCCTCTGCTGCCATCTTGCGGCCACTTGATTTATATTTAATAATTGTGTTGCTTTTGAAGATTTTGAAAATTCAAATCCAGTGGCTTTCTTACTTATTCACTTTGTATTACAACATACACTCGTGATGAGAAGAGACTGAACTGCGTGGTTTAAGCAAATGAGTTGAACTCACAGGTTTAACTGGAAGGCCAAAGCAAACCATCTACTTGAAGACTAATACACCATAATGCAGGTTTTGTGGATACAGTAGAAGAATGCACTATTACAACCTAAAAGCAAGAATACACTACAGCATATTATAAAGTATGCTAAATATGATGCATGTTCAGCATTTGCAAACTTCACTTACCACTCCAGGTATGGGCTCTCAATCTCAGAAAAGTCACCTTGTTTTAGAAAAGTCACTTTGGCTGAGGTCCTGACCAAAGGGGAAGGGTTTCCATACAAGTGAGTGTTGGAGAAGCAACTCACAAAATCTAAACTAAACCTTAGCACTTTTATCCCCTGCTTTACGTGACTGAGTGTACAGTTTGAATACGAAAGGTTGTGGCTGAAACCCTCCAGGTGGTTGTGGCAAAACTATGCCCGATTAGATTATTCTGTCTAGAGTCACAAAAGTTTTCTTGTCTGCTGAACCCACCACTGGAGCCCTCCAGGTTCTCCCTATCTTCCTTTCTCAGGAAGCAGAATAGTGGTTTGAATTGAAACCCAGACATACAATTTGTTGAGAAACTGCAAGGCTCAATTCACGTTTCAGTTCTTTGTGTGGTGCAGCACTGCCCTGTTTGACCTGGGGCTTCTGGACAACTCAAGGCTGAGCCATCTACACAGCTCCCAATGTGTCATCCCTGGATAGGGCCTCAGATAGGCAAACCAAGGCTGAGTTGATTGCACAGCCTACCCCATGAGTTGCCTGCATGCATCAGATGGTAATTAAACTTGGTTATGAGCTACAAGCCAGAAAAAACATACAATACTAACATGTGAGAAAGGATAAATCAGGACAAAATCTGCAATTAGATTATATTAAGACATTTTAGTGGTGCTGTTAATCCTGATTGTGAAATTCCCATTGCAGTCTGTCACATATTAGCTCCTTTTTATCTCTACATGGACAGGGGAGGAGATGCCTCTATAAATTCACAAGCTCTTCTATGGACCCACTTTCAGCAGCCAAAGAACTGATTTCTGAAACACAACCCAAGAAGATAGAGCAATTGCAAGAAGATAGAGCAATTGCAAGAAGAAGTAGATAGGCTGCATTTGCATCATCCTTCCTGTCATCTCCTATCACCAGTGGCTGTAGATATCGCCAGCAGCATCATCTGGTGTAGTGTTACAGATCACTTTGAAAGTAACCCAAGTATGAGACCTTTATGTCATCTCTCTATTTCAGCAATATTCAGCAAATGCTCTCTGCCTACAGCATCCAAGCAACTGCACAAATGTCTCCTTTCTCAGGGAATCACACCATGATTACAAATGCCCCCCCTACCGTCACCAGTCGCCAGCAGGCAATGGAAAATGGACTTCACATCTCTGTAGGACTCCTCTGTAGGACACTTCTATAGTCAGAACAAGGCCCTGACATCTCCTATTGGCTTTTTTTTTTTCCATGCATAAGGGTTGTCACAGGCCGTGGGGCTTCACAGTTGATAACTCACTGCTGTTATTTGGAAGGGTGACTTGAAACCATCTATGAGAGAGGGGTTAGTCTCAGTATAGAATCTGTATTTACAAACTCATTTGGAGTGTAAACAGTTCAAGACTGTGCCACTCTGCAGTGGTGTAAGGATAGGATTGGCAGAAGATTATTAGAAACCGGGGGAGATAAGGAGGCGACAGTTAAAGTTACATTATCTCTTCTCCCAGATGGGATTCTAACCTACTCTGCATTTCTGTGTTTGCGTTATCAGAGCTCTGCACTTCTTTAAAAGGGCTTTTTAAGCTCTTGACCAGAGTGCTATCCACTTCATCCTGACAGATCACTACTCAGGAGAGAGCTGTCTTAGACTTCAACTTCTCCAAGTCAGGTTTTTCTTCCTTTTTCTCAAGAACAAGAACACCAGATAACTTGTAATTAAGAGAACTATCAAGGTGAAGAACACCTACACCAGCTCGAGCTGGTGCAACCAGACCTTTCCTTTATGAATAGAGGGCACACTTCTACCAGTAAATTACCTGCTTGGATTGTTCAATGACTTCTGAATTTCTGTATGAATCCAGTGAATGTTCTTTGAAGAATTGTCATCAAAATCTGAGTGCAAATTACAAACTTCAGAATTTTCAAGCAAAAAGGAAACAGATGTAAACAATCTCTACTTGAGCAAAATGTTATTTACTGTCTCAATGGTGGACTCTGGGATGCCAGTGCTGCTGTCTGGCCTTCTGTCGCTGATCTTCTCACAAATGCTGGTAACAGGGGTAAATATTGTTCTTTATTTGAAATGGCAAAAATTTCTTATCCCACTGAAATATGTTTGTTTCTTTGTTTGTTTTTCCATTTTAAACATATTCACTAAAGAGCTTTAGATTCACTTTTAACTCTTCTGCTTTCAGTTGCTCTGTTTTATTTCTTACCTGTCCTAATTCCTTTTTACCTCTTGGTTGAAAACATCCTCTTGTTTGGAGACAGATGGTTTCCTGGGGTGTGTTTGTGAGCAGTCATCATGGAATTGTTCCTCTCCTTTTCCAGTCTGTCTCAGATAAGGCTCTGACAAAATCGATGTATTGTTGGATGAAACAGTGCTCTATTTCTTGTGATTGCCTTTTAGTTTTCCCTCAAAGCAATTACAGTATCATGGAGAAATAAACTGTGTCCCTATACAGTTTATGGGCCAGTACAACTTCAGAGGCTAAGAAAAGTATCAATTTGTTTATGTGTCTGGGATGAATATTGGAGAAGAAGTTAACATCAAAAAGAAGTAAGAACAATGCTGTAACTCACGCCATTTCTTGCATCTTATTGCACAAGGTTTTTATTAATTATGAATGCTAGAAACAAATAATTAGTGTGTTGTTTCAGAGGCAGCAGATATTAGAGGTTATTTTACTCTAGGTAAGTAAATCCTTACTCATGTGTTTAATGTTTATTTACATGACAAGTCCAACTGGCGTCACTGAGACCAACTGTATAAACAAAAGTTTTGGCACACTGCTATTATATTGTCCTTTACTGAATATCATTCCCTGGAGTCAAAACATGTCTGAGAGGTATGACAAAACAGGAAGAAATTCACCTCTGAGAGTGTTCAGTCTGCACTAGCACATTGTTTTGCTGATTCTTTCCCTCTTATAAAACCTCATTAATAATGAGCAGAACAGTAAAATAAAAGGACCTTGGGTCTGTCCTGGAGGCTCTATAACCTTGCCCTCTGAAGGACCAACTCTCACGAAGTTTTCGATGCCACTGGTTCACATAAAATAAGAACTCTGTCATTCTAACTGGCACTTGCCTGAGGTGAAGCTTGGACAATAACCTGAGATTTCTCAGGATGGACTTATCAAAGATGCCTACCTTCTGTACTTGCTCTGCCAATAACCATAGAATCATAGAATCACAGAATGTTAGGGGGTTGGAAGGGACCTCTAGAGATCATTGAGTCCAACCCTTGACATAATAACAAAGAGGAAAGAAGTGGGCAGGGAAAAACTTGGCCTGCATCCATAAACAAAAAGTTATACATTTTTTTATGCTAATCTTTATTTTGCAGACTGTGTCCCACCTAATGATGGATATGGCTCCTCATTCCTTTGATGATCAGTATCTGGGGTGCAGAGAGCAGGTGATGGAAGAACTAGAGCGAGGAGACTATTTCCAAAAGGAAATAGCTGCTAATAAGGACTATTTGAGACTCTGGAAGAAGGCTCAGAGGGCTTTGTTAAAAAGACCTATAGGCCTCTTGAGGGAAATGCATGAGAGCCATGCCATAGTCCTCATGGCTTACACCATGAACTCTTCCTTGCACTCTCAGCTGAACTGGGCCACATCTACAGCAGGAAGCTCTCCAGAGCACTACAGACATAATTTCAGTTTCAAGTATTTTCACTTTTACCTAACAACTGCTATCCAGATAATGAAGAGCAAGGAGAGTATGGGGAAACAGAAGTGCTACCGGGTGCACAGGGGTGTAAAAGACTTGTATATCAAGGCCATGGTAGGCAGCAGGGTACGATTTGGCCGCTTCACCTCCACTTCCCGCCTCTGGAATGAAGCCCAGAAGTTTGGGAATGAAACTTTCTTCACAGTGAACACATGTCTGGGAGCAGTGGTACAAGGCTTTTCTTACTACACAACTGAGAAGGAGGTCCTCATTCCCCCTTATGAGGTATTCCTTGTCAAAAGCTTCATTCAGACAGAGCACGGTAACCGGCTGCATCTGCATTCTGCGGGGAACTACAGCAAGTACCACTGCCACCTCCTAGAAGGTATTGTATATGGCTTTTCATGCAAGGGGGGGCAGAGGACAGTCTGGTCTCAAGTACCCAAAGCAGCCCTCCACCTATGTGGAGTCACACTCAAGGCCGAGTCTGTAGCTTACCCACTGTGTTTGTCTGCGAGAGCCACATGACCAGAATTTACTTGTCTTGAAACCTGAGAGCACCCCAGAGCTCATTAAAGTACACAGCAGGTCTCATGGTTCTTTGCAGCCTCTATTTATCCCATCTGCTATTGCTAGCATGGCATTGGACATGTGCATTTGGGTCCCAAGCATTCCTATTGCAAGGGCAGATGAAATCTGCAGGCAGCTTCAATCCAAGTATTTATTCTGGTGGCTGGGAAGGCTGCTACACTTCAGACCTCAGGACTGTTCTGGGCTTTGACCCACTACTACTCTGGAAAGCTTGGGTAAGTGTAGACAAAACTACTGTTGTTTTAGTGGTGTTCTCTCCTGTGATGAAACAGCAAAGCACACATTGAGGTTCCTGGCTATAGAGGTAACTCCATGCCAGAGTACCTCACTGGACCTGTTCCACATACTTGTCCTTCTGTGAGTCCACCAAAAGTACAGGTCTCTTGCTTTTGTGTCTTTGGACAATAGTGTATCAATGCAACCTCTGAGCACAAAACAATCAAGGATGAGACATTGTGCCTGGACCTAAGCCAAAGTACTAGGTGGACTTGAGAAAATGGCTCTTCTGAGCAAAGGCTGTGTTAGCAGGTGCAGGAAACTTTAGGCTGCTAAAAGAGGTCTAAATTGTGTCTCTTTTGACTTTCTTTCAGCTTCAAGAAGCAAGAACAGAGGTTCCTTTGTCCCCTCCTCTGCCATTCTTCCTAGTGTAGTTGGAGTTTTCCTGTGCTTGGCCCACAACTGATTCTTTGTTTGCATCCAGATACATACACTTGAAGTGCAGGCAAGAAGAATTCAGAGGAAATCAGTCTCTGGAGTTCCTGTTGTGACAGAAGATTCAACCCTCCTTTTGCTTTCAGCTGCAGCTCTCCAGATGAGACTGGAACATTCAGCCTAGTTCATTAGAACAGACACTCCCTGGACCCTTTCAGGTAGGAGGACATTTATCTGTGGCTTTTCTGAAGAGCAGGGCAGTCACATCCCTCACTGTAGGTAGCCTTCCCTTAGGCATTCAGGAAAGACACACATGGACTTTAGACTCTTTACAAATATCTTAATACCTTAGTACCCCCTTTAATTAGTGAAAAGCCACAATGAGGTGCCCCTGGAGCCTTCTCTTCTCCAGACTGAAGAATTACAACTCTCTCAACCTTTCTTCACAGGAGAGGTTCTCCAGACCTCTGATCATTTTTGTGGCCCTCCTCTGGTCCTGCTCAAACAGGTTCATGGCTTTGTTGTACTGAGGACTCCAGAACTTGATACAGTGGCAATGTTCAAACATGCTTAAACTCTTTCATATGTAAGAATTAAAGAAATCAAGACACATCTGACAAGACATTTCTGACACATCAGCACATTTATGTCTACTTCTACTTCTTTGTTATTTCTGGGACACAGGTTTCAACCATTTTAACAAGGTTTTGTAATCTTTCACAATGTGGCTTCAGCACCCTGAAAGCCTCCTCTAAGTAGTCAGCTGCTATTTTCAGGATTTTTTTAGTGGATCTGTGTTCTTCAAGGGCACAGATAGCCTGTAGAAAAGCAAGAAATGAAGAGGAGAGTAGAGAGTGAAGCCCAAGCTGTTGTGATGTTCCACTCACGAAGTGGCTGCCTTCTGTGATAGGTGGTATCACTTTTAGTTCAAGCATCTTCACAATATCAGCATAATCCAGTATAAGTTCTGATACTTGGAGGGATAAAGCAAGTGAACGTGGTAACTCATTAATAGCAGACTCTAGTGTGTCAGGGAAATTGTCATGTTTCAACATCCCTGCAACAAGTACAGCCATGGTGCCTCCTACAGACCCCTTGTAATTCTCAAGTTCTTTTACTGCAGTGATCTTGTCCTCCAGGGAGGTGGTGGGACTAGTGATCTTATCATACAAACTCTGGCTGATACTTCCATGGGCATCTTTGTCTTTTGTTTCCAGAGTGGCTTGCATCTCTTTCAAAGAGCTGACCAGGAGCTGCAGATTCTCTCTAATGCTGAAGTGTTCTTTTACTGGCATGGCAGGAAAGTTGGTGCCAAGATGCGCATTGAGGAGTCGGGATATTTTGTTGGTTGAAGCGACATAGTAGTACACTAAGTCATGCAGATTGTGGCAGGTCTTGATCAGCCTTTCTTTATAACTATTAAACCTCAAGTGGTTTAACATTTCTGGAGTGGGAGTCTGACTCTAAAAAGCAAACAGAAGACATTCAGGAGATACTGAGGAATACTGGATATATTTTCAGCTAGAGCATTATATTTCTGAATCCAAGGTTAGAAGTTATCAACCCACCTGACCCACCCTCTCCCAAGACATTATAGTTAGGAGAAAATACAGAAATAGCAATTAAAGAGCCTTTGCTTACCAACGTTACCCTGCAGGCAGCAAAATGTGGTGTAACCAGATGCAAATATTACTCTTATGTCTCCAGGAATTATGATGCTGGTCTTCAGCATGATACCTGAAAATCCATAGAAGTGTTGTAACTTAATTGTTCTATTCTTTTGGTGTTTATTGGTGTTTATGGGAGTCACAACAAACTTTACATCATCCTTAGAACTATGATCCTTCAATTTGTACATACTGGTGGGTCTACATAGAGTTAAACTCATATTCTGCTGGGAGACAAAGCAAAGTCAAATGAATCAGAATCTACACTCAAGAGGTAAAGCAATTGAACACTGAGTAATGCAATGTCTTGTTAATCTACAGTTTCCTAGAAGGTGACCTGTATCTGTTAGATCATACAGCACCTAGATGTTGCAAGCATCCCTGGATAGGTGGAAGCACAAAACATTCTCCTTGCTTGGTCTCCTGTCTTGCTACCATTTTGATTTCTAAGGAAGATGCATCCTTCTGCTTGCACCTAAGAGCTCTCCCAAGTTTAACTGCAGGCACAGTCCTGGGGCAACGCACAGCTGCAGAACAGGTTGTCTTTGCTTGTGCCAGAGCCCTGGAAAGCCAGTCTGGTTGCAGCAGACATTTCATCAGCTATTGCTGTGTTTAGATGTGCAGTTTGATGTGTCCAAGCCATTGCAACTTCCCAGTTTACCTCTTACTTTTAAAGACTTTTTTTTTTTTTCAGTGCTTCCCACAGCTAAAGTGGTCTGAAACTGTGTGAAATGGAAAAATTAATTTTAGCCTCCACTTCTGTTCAGTCAGAGCTGGCTCTGGGGCTCCACATCACTTCTTCCACTCTCATGACATCAGTAGAGGGGAGCAGGCAAATTGCAGCAAAGAAAGGTGACAGGCAGTCCAGATGAAGTTCTTCCCTCAATACGTCTGAAACAATATATTAATCTTCCCTAAAGACTGGGAGTAATGCAGGAACAAAACTGCTTGTTTATAGTTTAAGTTCTGTCTTATTCTGAATGATAGAGACTCTAGAACAGAAGAATTTGCATCCACTGCAAACCTTGAAGACCTGAAATTACTTTCCAGCATATAGAATGCGAAACAAGAGGCAGCTGCCAGCCTGAACAACTCATTTCAGTACAGTAGTGGAAGAAGTATTTCAGGAATACATGGCATTCTCAGTTAATAACGGGAAAAAATAAGAACAAAACCAGTCATAGAAACATAGAATCATAGAATGTTTAGGGCTGGAAGGGACCTCCAAAGGTTATCTAGTCCAGCCCCTCTGCAGTGAGCAGGAATACCCTTAACTAGACAAGGCTTCTCAGAGCCTTGTCCAACCTCACCTTGAATATGTCCAGAGATGGTACCCCAACCACCTCCTTGGTGTCATGAAGGACTTTAATTACCCTGATATTTGCTGGGAAAATAGCACATCCAGACACGCTCAGTCTAGTAGGTTCCTCCAGAGCATTGATGATAACTTCCTAATGCAGATGTTGGGGGAGCCAATAAGGAGAGGAGTGGTGTTGGACTTTGTACTGACAAAGAGGGACTGGTTGAGGATGTGAAGGTAGGAGGCACCCTTGGCTGTAGTGACCATGAGATGCAGTCATGGCATTAATTCATTATTTCAAGGAACAGCAGCAGGTATTAGTATTTATTGCTTATACTTACAAGCAACAGAAATTTATAAAACTCAGTATAAAATCCATTCCTGTATGAATTAAAATGTTGTCCTACATATTTTTAGTTCTGAGAACAGTAATACCATCCCCTTTCAGCCATGTTTGTAGGTACCTGTGATGGTACCTTTGTTGTAGCAGGGGGTTTTGTGCTATACTTATTCTCTCCAGGAACACAAATTCTTTGGAGTATCTAACAATTAGGAACTATCATTAATTAAACTGGAATTTGATAAAACTGGGAGGAAGGGAAAAGGAAAAAGAAACTGACATTAATTTGGGTAAACATCACACAATAGAATTGATGACAAGCAGACAGGCAACAGGACACAGCTGAAGCCCAGCCCCTGGATCCCTAACTCATCACATGCTGCTGGAAACCACCAGAGGAACACAGGGGAAAGAGGATGAAGTCACTGTCCCATACACATTTCAGCTGATTGCGGGAGCACAGTCAAAATCAGGTAGGCAGTCTAAATGTTTAATTAGAAAAGCTTCTGGAGAAAATATCCCTGGATGTGGAGAAACAGTCAGAAATACAGAAATAGATGTAGCCTGCCTAACTCCAGAAAGCAAATGTGAAAGCTAGCAAAAGTGTTAATGTGAAGGGTAAAATGTAGTTTTAGCATTAAAAGACATGAAATCTAGAGCAGTTATAGGAAGCTTAAATAATCATGCATAAAGAATAGATGCTAAAATTCTCCTCCACACCTGTCAAGTATGTAAAATGTTTGGTGAAGTGCTATTCCTCTTAGAATATTTTGTCTTCTCAGTTTCTACAAATAAGGAAAGCTAACTGAACTTTCACTAAAGCATTGATGGAGTGGATAGGATCTAATACCACACTGAGTTAGTGAGCATGCCAGCAACATCCAAAATCATAACTTGAATTTGTATGCTTTTGCTTCCTGAAAATCACAAACCTTTATTGTATATGGACTTTGCTCCCTTCAGCTTGAAGAAATATGTGTTGAAGACTTTATTCTCTTGACAGATCTACAAGGTAAGTGGATGAAAGAAATGCACAGTACTGTGCAAAATATTGTGGAAAAAATTATCTTCAGACTGTCTTGTATTTCAACACTGAGACTAACAGCTGGCTAGGGGACTGCTGAAATCATTGTTTTTCTGCAGTGATCTTGTGGGGGAGGGTGTGTTTAGTAAAATACAGCTGGGCCAGGGTCGGATGATTTGCAGTTAGCAGGTAATGCAAGAACTACAAAGGACCAAATGGACATAAAGGTATCTTTTTAGGAAGAAAAATCTAGCTAGTCCCTTACACATAACCATTTGTACCTATAACTGTGATATGTAGCAACAAAAACAAGCACTGTTTGTGGCCTAGATTTGCAGTACGAGGGGTGAGAATGAAGTACTGACACAGAAACCAGTCATGCTGCTCACTCATAGAATCATAGAATGTTTGGGATTGGAAGGGACCTAGAAGATCATCTAGTCCAACCTCCCTGCCAGAGCAGGATCACCTAGACATAGTTTGCCCCTGTTGCAAAGATACATGCATTTGAGTCAAAATAATGATAAAATACTTCTATGTTGCAGCTGGAAATGGGTTAAAGTAGCACAGAGTTGATTACAGAAGCTTAGTGATGAGAAATAAATCCATGATCACTGGTAACTTTGTCACTTTGGCCTCTGTGTGCTGACATGCAGGTGATGATAAAAAAATGTATTAAATATGCCTTTTTGCTGGCAAACCAATGACAGCTCAGAGAAAAATGATGTTCAGGAGGGAAAAAACAATGGGAAATCACAGCATTAGGGAGGTGAATAAACAATGAGGAAGTAGGAGCTAAATATCAGGAAGGAAATAACAGTGGGAGATGTGTGTAAGGTGATATAAGTTAGGATGGGTTTATTAATTTTATTATTCTTTATGAATTCCCAAGTATGAGTTTATTAGTATAAGTAGAGTGCTTACATAGTACCATTTTCCCTTGAATATGGGGAGAAATAAACTACACTGGCAGAAAACACCCTTATAGAGATACAGACTATGGCCACTCCACCAGCCATAATAGCTGTTTAAAAATTAAATAACACTAATGGAAAAAAATTAGGCTGATATGAAAGTGTCTCTAGAGTAGGGCTTTCATTTCCGCAGCATATTTTAGCTTTTGCTGATTAGATTAGATTGTTCCCTTTTTTAGTGAACTAGTTCTGCATCTACCATCTTCTGTTGCCAAGGAGAAGAAAGACCCATGTTTATTTTACCCACCTGCTCATTACGTATCTGGTTGGTTGGTAGGTTGGGTTTTTTTAACTTTTTTTATTTTTCCTCTGATTATATCCAATGCCTCATAAGGTCCTTTTCCAATAATTTGGTTAAAATTTCAAAACAAGAATTATGATTTCTACATTTACAAGTTATGCCTTGGGATTTGATTTGCTGGGTATAAAAACAGAGTCAAAGGACATTTCACTGCTATTTAAGGGCTAGGGTTATGAGTGTTGAATGGAGTAAGAGATTTATTTTCTCTCTTGAAGCCTGTTTCTGAAGAATGGCTCTGAGCGACCTCCTTTACCCAGATAACCCCAAGAGAAGGCAAGAGTTGATTGATCTGCACCAGGAATTGCTCAACTGCATGTCCACAAACTTCCGTGCAACAAATGAGCTGGCTGAAGTGCTGAATGAACACCTGGGCTGTACCATTACCCACATTCAGATGAGAGAGAGCAGCACTGTCAAGGAAAACTGTGACATTATCATTCAAGCGATGAGTGAGATTCAACATCAGGTACAGAAGATTGATAGTGATATGAAGGAAAAGCTAGAGCCTGTGCTGTACCAGAAGCTGTATGACATCAAAGAGCCCGAGTTGGAGAAAATTGCAATAGCCCATAGAATTTTTTCCATTGTTCTTGGAGAAGCGACTTCAACAGCTAGCATGGTAGCTATGAAACTTCTTGGCTCTAGTCTTATAACACTCACTGTTAGCAAGCTCATCAGTCTCCTTGCACAGATTGGGGCATCTGTTCTTGGGGGAATCAGCATCACCATTCTTGGGCTTGGCATTGAAATGATCCTCCACGCCATCCTGGGAGCTGTGGAGAGGAATCAGCTTCTAACAGCTGTAAGAAGCTATGAGATGCATCTGGCTGAGTTTAAAGCAGCCTCAGAAAAGTACCAGTGTGCCATCCGTGAAGTGACCTCTTTGGTGAGACAGCAGGTTCAGTGAATGGTTTGAGTTCTCTCTCCTACCGTGACAGAGCGACGGCAGCAGCTACACCTGCAGAAACCTATTTGACTATGGTAAATTCATGATGGCAAATCACCTACTCGCAGTTTTTTTTTTTATTATTAGTGGCAGCAAAGCAAGAGACGTGACAAACACTTCAGATTCTTCATACCTTTCCTTCAGCTGCTTTATGTGTTGCAGATAACCTAGAGCTGTAATTCGTACTAATAACAGTAATATTCATCACTGGACCAGCAGTGGTGAGAAGGCATGATTTTTCCTGAGTTGATGTATCAAAGATGACAATATGATGGGAGAAAACAATTTCAACAAGCCAGTCCATGTCATCATCTGGAGGGCTCATCAGGACATCTGTGGTTGCTAAACTCTTAAATGTGGATTAGTGCTAAATCTGACAGGCTGGATTCCTGTTCATTGAACTGCTTACATGGACTAGCCAGAGAATATTTAACTGCTATTTCCTGTCCTGTCCCTGCCTAAGGCACCAGACAGAGATCTTCTTTAAATAAACTCTAATCCCAGGATATTAGCAGGTAAAAGAAGCACAGACCTACAGGCCAACACACACAACCCTGCCTCAGCTGAAGTGTTCCAGGCATGCCTGGCTGTGAGCAGCTTCTTATGCTCAGTAATGCCCCACTCCTGCCAACCACAGCTAAATATCTCTGTGCACAGCTGCTACTCTGTTGATTGAAATGGGATTATACACACATGCAAGTGTTTGTAGGATTACAGCCCTAATAATGCTCTAAGTTTGTTTTCAAGTGTTTCAACCAGTCCCACCAACACAGGACTGCCCAGAACATGCTTGGATTCTTCATTTCACAATATGCTACCAAATGTCCTTATTTTTCAGATTTTAAAAACAAAGCTGGAAGCAAGAACACAATTTGCAGTCTCTTGCTCTGATTTGTTGTGGTTTGCCTTTTTTTTTGCTTTGATCTTTGGAAAAAAACCCAAGCACAGTGATTAAAGAATAAATAAAAATGTACCACGGTATTGTAAGACCTCTCTTTCCTTGGTTTTCTGTTTTGTTTTTCTTATTGCTGTTCTGAAAAACAATCTTAAATTACAAAAATCCAATCTTAAACCAAATAATGGAAAAATAATAAAATCTTATTTATAGATGCAATTTATCTTGTATATATATAGATATATTTGATAGATTAATCTATTAGGATTCAGCATAGTTTCCTTTTTCAGTACTCCCTTATGAGGAGAGGCTGAAAGAGCTGGGGCTCTTTAGCCTGGAGAAGAGGAGACTGAGGGGGGACCTCATCAA
>JANHGL010013969.1:87353-119999 GCA_024611195.1 Ceyx melanurus | reverse complement strand
ATATATATATATATATATATATATATAAAACTGTTGACATGCCTGTAAGTAGTCTTTGTCATAGTATCCTGTACAAGCTAGCAGGGAGCCTGTCCAGTTTGTCATTTGAAACATTTGTGCTTAAATACCATTGTGTTACCATATATATTTAAGCAGATGGGCACATTTTAAAGTATTTACATATACTTGAGATATCACTAAGTGTATTTGGGATGGTGGGTGAGGAAGGCACATCTGCATTCCATAAATTTTCTGAAGCATGAATGCTTACATTTTTGGTGGTTGTTAATAAGTAAGGATTATCCCATCTTTATATTTTCCATAAGGTCCTTAACAATTCAAAGTCACTCTATATTTGCAAGGCAAGATCCAAGCATTGGTTTGCCTATCGACATACCCTTGTTTGCAGCCTGGAGTAAGCCAGCACAGACATGAAGATATAGCACATACCTGTATAACACCCCTGCTGATACATACTCACTGCAGGTTGTTCACACCCTTGCACATTTTATTTTCATTTCTAGAGCCCCGACTCTGCAGTCATCATTTACATACTGCTTCTTCCCCAGTCTCATTCTTTCTGATAGGAACAACTACTCAGGGAGTTTATACTCAGAGACAACAGGACAAGGGTCACAGGCCCTGGCTGCACAGAGGATATTCAGTGCCTATGCTGAACACACTGGGGGATCTTTGTGATGTGGCTGTCAAATTTACCTGACTCCAGCAATAAAGACTAATCTTACTTAAACCTCTTACCTGAGAACCATACTTCTTTGTTATATAATATATATATCTTCAGCTATAAAATCAAAGAACACTCTCTTCCCATGTTCAGATATGAAACAGAAGACACAAATCATTACCCTGTGTTTTCCTGAACCTTGAAAATAATAAAATATAATAAATTGCAATTCTCTCATTGACCACCAGTCAATATATCCTACACCTGCCCCATAATTAAGGTGAAAAGGCAAAAGTTTCTTCTTGCTTCCCCCACATCTGAACACTGGGTATGGTGACATGGATGGTCCAAACAGCATCAGATTGTACATCTTATTTGTTTTTTTTTTCCAAAAATGGTATATTCATGACTGGGGTTTTTTTTGGAATGGCAACAGTATCTTTTCATGGCACTGTTTCAGCCTCCTAATGAATTGGACAGATTAGTGATAAATATCCATACTTGTAGAGAGCTAATTAAGAACTTTCATCATCTAGGATTTGCACATATCTCCAGCTAGAAGTTCTCCTGGGAAGTGCAGCCACGGGTGGGCCAGCTAACCCGGGGAGCCCCCAGACCCACCCCACAAGCTTTCCCAAGGGCAGAATGATCACATTAGAGTTTACCTGCACAGCATCATGTGCTTTAATGTAATTTAAAATCTGTATGTGCTGGAGTAAAATGCTGGCCAGATCATGCTCATTAAAACAAGTTGTATAACTTACAGTATGCTTCTCCCTCAGAGCACAGGAGAGCAGCACATGTCCTGGATTTGTCCTGGCATCTTATCATCCACCTTGTCATCCTCAGGGAAGAGGCTGGCATATAGTAGCCATTTTAAGTCTCTTGATGGTGGCATTCTGAGGCAAATGAGAATGGAAGGAGCTGCAGGTCTCATGAAACAGCAGCAATGCTCAGCTCCTGTGCAAATCATAAGGCTGTGGGCTCCTCTTGGCTGCTGCCTGTTCATGAGCAAACGTGTATCACTTGCACATGCACCCAGCACATGCAGAGTGCCCCACGGGTAGCGGGTCTATGCAGCCTGCTCAGGCTGAAAGAGCAGGATCAATTCCTGCAAGTCCTCAAGAGAAAGAATTCACAGGTCCTGGGAGCAACAACAAACCAACTGGAGATAGGAGGTAGGGCTCCAAGAGAGTGTTTCCAAACCAGCCAGTTATTTAATCCTCTGATGGTCTAGACTGTCCCAGATAGGCAAAGAAGATAGACAGATACCTTCTCTATACTTCTTACACAGACACTTGGCAGGGTAAATTATTATCACTATTCAACAGACACAAATCTAGAGAATTCCATATACAGGTCACCTCCAGCTGCACTACTCACACAGTGGCCGGAGGAGAAGAGGCTGCCAGGGATGGATGTTTGATGATGAGCACCCTTCCAGCTTCCACGACAGAGCAGCAGGGCTCTTGGAATCAAAACCATAAACCCTGAGCTTTTGCTTTAGTGTAGTAACAGTGTCACTGTGATAATAAAGGAAAGAAATACAGCAGGCTCTTAGGTACCTTATTAATGAGAAACATTAAGCTGAGCAAGTGATACACTTCAGATTTTACTGAACCAAAACTCACAAATAAATATACTTGTTCCCACGAATAGGGATTCATTCTTCAGTTGAATGAGTCTATAATTTAATCCATTGTTACACCCTAACCAGAGCCAGTATTTAACATCTTTTCTAATCAAGCTATAAATTAATATTTTAAAATTTCTTTTAAATTAGTTGAAATCCATTCGTTTTTTTCTTTTATTAAGAAAAGTTCTCCTTTTTGCCTATGATTGAGTTTGATCTGGCTTTGTTAAAGACCTCTTAAGATATACAGTACACATTTTTGTTCTTCTTATCTAAGTTTCCAGGACTTGATCAATAGCGGAGCATATTTTTCTATCCAAGAACTAACCAAATTTATTCAACAGATTAAACATTAATTTTACCATTAGAACATAATATGAGCAGATAATCCACAAAAATGCTTCAGATTTTTTGAAAGTGAATTTAATTATAAGTAGTAATGTGCATTTGAGAATTATAATTACAAAAAGTCATGTTCTATAAATCTGAAATGACAGATTATATTTCAAAGCCTTATTGCTGAGGAATTAGAGTACTGATTTATTAGTTGTAAATGTCTGATTATTGCAGCTTTGCTAAAAAACATGATCACAGCATATTCTATCTGGATTTAACATGTTTAATCCTTCTGACAAGAATCGTATTTTGAACAGAAAGCAGCACTGTGTTAATTTGTTTATGAGACAGATTTAGACATCTAATCTTTGTTTTATGATCCCCAAACAGTAATAATTCAAAAACACTTTACATACTTGTATTTTTCCAGCTGCAGACTACAGCTGATTAAGAAATTTACATTCATCTATAAGCACCACGATTATCACTCAGCATTTGGAATGGTGCTTCACATTATTTGCATTTTCTCTTCTGCTGAGGACCCCCTGTATACACGAAGCCTCCATCACCTCTGCTAAGGGTTTATCTGGTCATGTGGAGGAACCTAAGGAGGGGAAGGGTGATGCCGGGCAGCTCTCCCCCGCCCCGTGGACAAACACGACAACTTCACAGAGAATCCAACAATGTTAAGCAAACTTCATGTGCTGGCATTGACTGAAATAAAGCCCTGTGTTTAATTACCCAAAGATGACAGGGTATGGTATAGGATGGGTGTTCCTCAAACCCACTAGTGTTACAGTTTCTAATGAGGTTCCCTCAAGGAAAAGATAAGCTAATGAAAATAGAGATTTCTGCATCTGTCAGTTAGAAAACTTTAAATGAGGATATTTACCAATCAGGAATGACTTGCTACTAAACTATATGATATATATTTAAGAAAAAAAAAATCCACAGGATATAGTTTTATATTCACTGTTGTAAAAACTATTTATTTTCATCATATAGCTGAGTAGAGGGAATCAACTGTTTCTCCAGATACCTCTTGTCTGGATTTGTATTAGGAATTAGAATTCATCTCACCCCTCCGGTGGTTATTTCCTGGCCAGTGATGCCTTGTCAGTTTGGATACAACCTCACTTGTCTGTGGGGATCTCTACCCCTCTGACAATCCAGCAGAGGTCCCTCAGACTTCTGGGGTAAAGGTTCATCTCTTCCAAGGTAGAATCCAGAAACTGAACGGCACAGACTTCTCCAGGCTCCCAGAGACTCCCATCACCCATTCACACCCATCCCTGTGGCAATGTGAAGCAGATAGTGGGACCATGCTAACACGGATTTACATCTTTTTTCCCTTCTGGCATTTTCAACCCCCCAGTCAAACCCAAAAGCAATGTAAGTGCTGCACAAGCCTACAAATATTCCACATTCTGCTCCTTTCTGGAAAGGGAAAACACATTTCTGCAATGATGATACCAATCTCCTAGAATCTTTAAATGTATCTTGTTGGTATATAGGTATAATCAGAGTAACAAAAAGGAAATAGACTTTATTGAGTAAGAAGTGAAAGATCCCATTACAGCCTTGCCATTCAGTTGTCTATCAAGCTGCAGTACATGGCACACATTCATTTGCTGTTACGCTGTTTCTAAAAATAGATGAAAAAAAAAACAAAAACGATGACAGCCTGAACTTCAAAAAACCCACCTCCCTTTACATCCAGTATAACCTGGCAGCTATAAACTTGGCAATCACTGCTTTTGTTCATTTATCACAGGTGCTGTGAGCTGAGCTGCCAGTGGGTCAGGGGTGGCAGCCTGCAGGCCATCCAGAGAGGGGCTTCACACACTATTACAGGATTTCATCAGGTGGCTGTTCAATGAAAATCAAGAAGCAACAGACTACTTGCTCAAGACCAAACCATGTGAATATTCCTGGAAGTCTTTTCTACAGCATCCTTCCCAGCTTGTATTGCTTATCTCCAGTGGGGAACCCATTTGTCAAAGTACTACAGTGCTACTTGAGGTGGTTTGCAATGTTTAGACCTTACCATTTGGCACAAGTTTTCCTGACCACAAATAATTCTCCTACCATTATAGTTACTGTAAATTATGACCATTCCTTTGTTTACAAAAACATCTAATTACCTCCACCTCTACAATGCACTGGTTTTTTTTGACAGACTGACCTGTTTGAAACCCATAACAACTGAAGAGAAGAACCCTGAGGAAACTTATGCTGCAACATAAGTATCACTGAGTGCAGGAGACCTGCTTAAGGAGCAAAGTGCTCAGAAGGGGGGGTTAGCAGATTTGATCCCACCATCTGACAGAGAGGTAGACTGCCTTGAAGATTATAATAACTGTGCCCTTCATGGAAAGGTAAAGATACACAACATAAATGAAAGAAACATTTGCTTATCTTTCACTAATTTGTTGTTATTTTTGTATCTAAACATCCAGAGAATAAGATAGAAAAGGCTGCATCCTTGTCTTAAGAGTGTAAACACTCTTCACATTCAGAGGAAAATCTTTTCAGGTTTTCCAATACAAAATAAATCTGAGACTTTTTTTCTTTTTTTTTTTTTTTTTAAGATAAAGGTCTTCTGACATCCTCTAGCAAAGACAAAGGATATACACATACCCCCCTCAGCCAGAATGACAGCAAAACCTACCTCAGAAATCAGGCAAGTATGTTCTCCCATGCTGAGTTCCAGGAGGATATAGTTACTTTCCTAATTTAAAGCTGGTTCACATTTGTCTATATGACCTACAGCCCTGCATGACTGCTCAGCCATATACAAAGAAACACACTGAATTCTTCAGGAATTGCTAGTCCAATTCCTGCTAAGTCAAGAGGTGTGCTAGCAAAAAAGCTGAGAAAGTCTTATACACCTACTTTTTCCATCAGGTTAAAGGCTAGTGCTCACCTATCTTCATTCAGAAACTGACCTTGTCTCAAGCTGATAAGTTTTTAAATAACTGGTATATTGTGAAGCTAGTGAAAATGTAGTAGGTTGATTTTAACAAGGACTGTATATGATCCATATATTATATTAAGCATCTCTTAGAGCAAAAAATAGGACAGAAAAGCTTTTACAGTTTTTCTCAGTCCATGCAATTGGGTTACTTGGCTTCTCTTCAGTGTCCAAATGTATGCATGGTAGACCAAAATGCTCCCTGGGGTGGTTTTATTTGCTTGAAGGGACAAACTTGGCCAGGAATATTTTAGGACAGACTCCAAGTACTCTAATTCTGCTCGCATTATGTTCCATTTGCTTATTTCTATGTTTTTGACACTCATTTCATCCCTCTCCAGCTTCTTTTTCCAACTCAGCAGGTCTTACACTGAGCTGCTCAGCATTTTGCTGTGGCACAAATATCCATCCCCGATATCGTTACACAAGTGAACGACTGAAAGCAGTGGTGTTACAGCTTCATCCCCTCCCCAGGGGAATTCAAACAACTAAAGCTGGTTTTGCATGGTGAGAGATAGAGTCTAAGAGGAAGGGATCTCAGGGGTGCCTTTTCCAGCCTTCTGATTTGGCTTATTTTACCAAATAAGCACCAATCTGGTGTGAATTCTGGATGTTTTGTTGCCTTTTTTTATTCTACCCTTACCAGGCACACACACCTCCTTGCCACCAGGCTGCAGAAATACAGCGTTGTTACAACACTACTGTCCCAGGCTTGCGAGCAAACTAGGTAAGAATATTTGCTATATTGTGGATTACTCCAGATAAGTCAGAGAACGATCCTGTACAACAGCTTTTCAACTTCTGCAAGTCATCATAGCTCGACTGAAATTAGTGGCATTGTCACATTTTATAGCTGGTGGGCCCCAGCAAGTTAATTCAAACACACTTGAAGATACATCTGAGTCTTACATTAGTATGAGGAAGACACATCTGATCTGGGAGCTAGCATGAACTTTCACAGTTATTACAGACTCAGTTTCCAAGTGCCTGGGGGAAACTGTGTCCCCTATGCTTACAATGACCAAAGGCAGCTGGGGGTCACCAAAGACTGAAGGAACTGATATGAAGAAGAAAATACAACATTTTTTAGAAATTTCTTAGTCATAAATATGCTACAGTACTGTCAATCTCACCTACATGACAGGGAATGCCTCCTTTCCCTTCCCAGGACTTGAGCAAAACCAGGCTTGTCACTATGGCTAAATCCAAGGAGTGCCTTTAGACACATTGAGCATCCTAGTTCAAGAGGGGATTTGATTACTTGATACATAATAAATTATCCAAAAGCAACCTTTGAAGACATACAACCCCTAACACTTTAAAATTACAGCTAAATTCAATTTAGAAAAATTGTAAAACAGTTTCCCTGAAATTAATCTTAAATGAAGTTTCCTGCTTGGCCTCTTGCTCGCTGCAGATAATCAATCTCGACGTGGCTGTGTAAGAAACAGAGGCTACTGAAAGGGAAGTGAAATTAAAGAATGGAGCTAGGCCTGCAACATGAAAAGATATATCTAATTATCAGCATTTTATTTGAAACAATTGACTAATATTCAATTAGTTGCTGTCCCTGAAGCAAAGTGACAGTCAGGAAAACAGAAAAAGAACTTTGACAAGGTGTTCATTTTCTAATAAATAGGAGATGATGGGAATCATTTATTGGTGTTTTACCCCTGGTCAGAGCCTTGGGGCAACTCACCCAGCATGAGGCAATGGGACTGGCTGGTTGCCAACATTAACTGTACTTATTACATTCATCCCATGCAGAACACATCCATCTCCTGCTCTGCCTTGACATCCCATTTATTCTGGGATTCATTTGTCATGTCCCCAATCACCAAAATGAATAGAAACTTTCCAGCATGATGGATTGTGGTTCTAATTAGGATTAAAGAAAAGATCCACACTCAAGTAGAGCCCTTTTTATTTTTCTTCTTCTCCTAATAAAATCGTATTCCTAGCCAACTTTGTGACTAATGTCCTCTTGTGGTGGTTGTCCACTGTAGGTCACCCAGTCAAAAAGAAACTGTCTTTCCAGAATGGATTTTTCCTCCCCTAACTACTACACAAATTACAGAAAGAAGTCCAGACGCACTGAATACCATGCACACACTGCTTGTTGTTGTGCGGCACATGTCCAGAATACCAAACTTTAGACAACATTCACCCCTTGTTTGTTCCCAAATTTCCTTTTAGAAATACTGTAACAAATACTTTAACAAATAATAGCAGATATTCCAAATGAGGAAAAAGCTATAATCTGCCTGTCAGCTCTTAAAATTGTTGATAAAGAAATCTAATTTTGGTTAATCAAGTTAAATTTTATGTCAGCATTTTAAAGACATGGCACTGAACAAAGTGCCATTATTCCAAACTCTAAACTAAGCTGAACATACATTTCGTTGTGCTGCCTGATGTCCTGATACAACAGAGATTTTTTTTAAAGTGCCCTCTGAGATTTTTCCCATGTTTCTCATGTATCAGTACTTTCAGTAATTACATATTATGATAAAAACATACTTCCTTTTCACAGCAATCTTAGCCCATTTTCTGTTCATTTGCAGGTCTCTGCTGTAGAACACCATACTAAGATATTTTCCATGAAAGGAATCAACAGAGTCTAGTGAGGGCAGTGCTATTTTGTTTGGAAAACTTTTAAAGTCAGGGATAACATCTGAGCTAGTGGTAAATAAATAAGAAATGGTAATGCCACAAGCAGAGCACCTTAACCAATAAAGACATTTGCATGCACTGAGAAATCACCCATTCTAATCTGCATTTAGGTGAGAAGAAACTAGAGTATGGTTACAAAAGCATCATCTAATATGTAGATGCATGAAGAATACTCCAGATCATTAAAATAACCCGATGACTATTTAAAAACAGCGAGAAGGGTGTAGGTTCACTTACTACAAGATTGACTATAAGTATCAATTATCAACAATCTACTATAAAATCTTCTGTATTTCAGATGAGCACTCTCTTCAATTTATTATCTGAACTACCTTTACACAGCATGTAAGAATACAGTGATGTTTGTCTTTCCTACTGCTAGAAAATAGGCACCAAGTGTGTGTATGTGCAAGAACTACTCTAAGCACATGTGCTAGTATAAATGCACAGGAAATAAGGTTGTTGGGTTTTGCTAAAAGCCCACTACTTCAAGTGATGTTTTGAATGGGATTTGGATCATTGTACCTTGCTTGTACCATGCTTGCTTGGGCCTATGCTGGTATTGAGCCATTTCTCACTGATGTGAGAAAAAATATTAGAATCTTATCTTTTTTATTTTTTCTCAATTATTCTATGTAACTTTAAAAATACATTTTGGCTTTATAACATTAATCTACTATCTAGCTAGCTCCTGTGTCATTCATTCCAAACAACTCTGAAATGTTCCTAGAAGCAAAAAAGAAGTCTTTAAACACTTCCGAGATACAAAACATTGAATAGTTTAGGTTGAAAAAGACCCTTAAGGTTGTTGAATCCAACTGTTAACCAAGCACTGCCAAGTCCAGTACTAAACCATGTCCCTTGGTGCCACGTTACATTGAGGAATTGTATCCAGATAGAATGGAAACGTGTCTTCATAGGCCACTCATCCAGTTAGTCACATCTCAGTGTATCCACAGTGACATGTCACATTCTCACTCATCACAAAAACATTACAAAATGTACGTTCATATACAGAAGGCCTGCACTTGACCACCACCCTGCCTGCAACCCCCACCAAAAAAAAGCCCAAACTGTAGGTGGTTCTGCAAATAACAAAAAATATGTCTACCAGTTGCTAAAGGCACTAGGGTCTTGACAGCTCCTGTACTGGCACTAGCAAGTTTCCAAAGATGTATATTCCTAGAATAACACTCCTGCATAATTTAAATGAGCACTATAAATTGTCATTTAAATTGCATGAGAATCTGAGATAAGGTTGGCAGAAGATCCAGAAAAAGCCCTTGAGTGTCAGATTAACACAACAGGCAAGATACAAAATCAGGCACTTTCTTTTCTTTTTGACTAAAAATCTCTCAGAGAAAAACTCAAAGCTTCTGTAATTCCTGACCTTTCATTTCAATGAAGAACAAGCAATTTGCAATCTTCTGCTATAATTGATCAGTGTTTAAAATTAACAAATTGTAGATTAATATAATATACTTGGGCCAGAAAAGCAAGATCTTGAAGAACACTCTTTGAAGCAGATCCCTCGCTTCCACAAAGATGGATAATTTAATCTTTGTCATTGGCCTGTCTCTGTCAAAGAGAACAATGGCTAGTCTATTCACAATTGATGACTATATAGAAATTAATATTAGTAAAAGGTGTCCATTTAGTGTCTCACCTTCTATGCTAAAGGTGACATCCATGATGGATGCATCCCAAGACAATGGATTTATCTTTAAAATGGAGTAATTACACAGTGGATGCATGGGTGACATAATGACATTGTGGTTTTATATTAATAAAAGAAAGAAATATTCCTTCTGAAAAAAGGAAAAAAAATATGACTAACATGGTCATTTATGAGATTTTGGCAGCTACTTTGTAACTGCACTAAGCACTTTTGAATTGTTCAGTTATAAATTAGAGTCCTACACAGTGTAAGTAATTCACAGTTAGCTTTCACAGATGACAAATAATTTTACAAATTTACAAAAAGTTTACAAAATTTAAGGTACTCATGGACTCCTGAATCTCCCACTGTTGTATGGGGCATTTAAAATAGGTGGCCCCAACTTACAATCTTATTTCTTAAGAGGTAAAGCAGACAAGATTTGAGGGCAGGAATAAGCAGATGCAACTTTACCTCCAGCTTTACTGTTGGCCCCTCTCAGGCCACTATTTTTTCTGTTTATTGAACAAACATCTCAGTGCTCCCTCCGCAGTCCCAAGACATCCAGCCCTGACTCCAAGCAGCATTTGCAAATTGAGTGGTCACTCCAGGACCTCTGAGAAAACTCATCTGGTGCAGATATTATACAAAAATAGGCCTCGGGTTGCCAATCCAACAGCCCACCAGCACCAAACAGCAACTGTTCATGGTGTTATTTATTACCATGTCGTGCTAGTGCTTAGAAGAATGACACACATTTGGTAAGGTTTTTTACCTAGGAAACTGAAACTAAACCCCCATTATTTGTACAGTCCTCCATAATCTCTGGGACTTCCAGAAGTTTAAAATACAATCTTTGGCAGATGTTTTCACCATCAGAATCAGAGTTTGGTGAGTAGATTTTATTTTATATGCATATATAAAACATTCTCAAATTTTAGTATTTGAAGATTGTACGTAACTAAAAACAAACCATTTAATATTTATTAAAAAGCCAGTAAATGTCACTCTGTATTAAGCAAGAAGCCAAAATGCACCCTCTGTAACTTTGCTGAGGTTTCCAGGAGAATTAACAGCAACCTTTAGATGCCAAAATCATGCAATTCTGAAGCATAAGGAACAATATAAGGTTTCTTTTTAATAATACATAATACTTGGGTTAGTTCTTATATACCAAGCTTTAAGAGTTCAAGAATGGACAGTAATGCACAAACAACTAAAAGTTAATTTAAGTGTTCACTAGAAGATGCAGCAGAAAGAAAACATCTTGTCTCTTCTTTCATGAAAACCCCCTATTTTGTGCTCACCAGTCAAACTGACTGACACCCCCAATAAACCTCTGCTGAGTTATGAAGATTTACCTATGCAGTCAGTCTTTCCAACAAACTTCTGAAACTGTTTTCTCTGGAGAGCTCCCATTCCCAGCTCCTAAATTCTATTTAAAAGGTAGCTAAAAGACTTAAAATACTTTCCAACTTCTACTTTTCTATTAATCCACAGTTATGACTACCACAGGGACTATAGGAGTTTGACAGTGAGATGGGAGTGGACCGTGAAAAATGACATGATGTAGTCGTCAGTTTGAAGGTATTTGAAGTCTACATTTAATAACAGAACAAATACTAGTCTTGAGTTTAAAGCAAAGATTCAATATAATTTCTCTTTTTAATTTGAATTAATTTTCTGATCCATGCTTCATATACTTTCCTTTCAAGGCTGACTGTTAATTTAGTAAAAGACACATCTTCAACTTTTCAAAGAGGAAATGTTTCCAGCCCCAGGTAGACATTCATTCACCTCCTCCCAGGTCATCATGATGGAAGCTCATGACTAAACCCATCACCATAGCCAAATTTTCTGGCTTGGTAGGCAGAGGGTTTTCCTGCAGGTTTTTATCAAACCGCTGTTAGGGAACAAAATATGTAACAAGACCAACAGGAGTGATTTGGTGTTTCTTCAAACAAATTTCTACTTTCTTCCTGTGAACAAACATATAAAACCTGAAATATTATCCAGTCATCTCTCCTACTTTCAATCCATTAATTATCCTATTAATGCCAGTCATTTAAATGCCAAGAAGTTGTTCAGGTCTTTAAAGGGGACAATCAGCAACTAGGAAGCAATTTGGGAAGACAATTCTGTTAAGATTATGAAGTACAGATACACCCAAATGAAATGGTTTGTACAGCTGTAAGCAATAACTACAAAGACCATACCACAGGTATACAAGAGGCATTGAGCTCTTTGAAGGTATCTAAGAATGGTTTGTAAGTTCTGTTTAAAATCATGTTGCTGTTGTTATGAAAGTGGTGCATCATGGCCTAATGATTCAGGAAAAACTGTGCCATTAAGTGAGGAGAGAGGAGCAAAGCTTTACCATAGGGAGAAATCAACTTATCCACGGTTGAACTAGAACAACTGTAGGAAAAACTAAGAAATGAAATCCAGGACTGAATTATGAGCATCTTTTCTCACTCCTCAAGTCCCTTCTTCCCCAGAAAATGAAGGTTGCTCCCAAACCATGTTCATTTGCATTCTCAGAAGCAGCCTCCTTCTCAATGTGATCCCACACTTTGAGAGGTACTAGCGATTCCACACAACTGGTTTTTAGATATAAAATTATACATGCCCAGTGTGTCAAAGGCAAGATTTTAACATTTAGAAAGTGGAACCAAAGTTAGGACTGGGATTTTGAGACCTATGGAACTTAGGATTTAAAGTTCTACTGAATCAAATTAATCCAATTTTATTTGATTTAATGATAAAGTGAGAAAGATCACTCACAAAACATCTATGCTTTTAAGAGTTTTGTTTTACCTGAGCCCTATTTTGTCCCCTTTAAGCACTCTGACCAGAAGACACCGTTTCATTTTGGCACAGTTTTTAAGATATTCCTTACTTTTGCACCACACATTTATCCAGTCACTAGACTCTGCAGCCTCCAATCACAATTTCATGTTTACTGGAATTGTGTGTTCTTCCCTCTTAAGCCACCTACTAAAAAATATAGAAATTGCTATGAGAAACCCTTTTCTTTTAAATTAATACTTATATGTAATATTCTGAATTTTAATTAGTCTGTTTGTTTACATAATTTATCTAAATGATGTGTTTCTGCAGATGCTTCTGGTACAGCTGGTAGGAGAGGAAGGTCCTAGGAGACCTTAGCTTCTGTGTACAGTTGGACTATAAAATTTAAGATTTTTTCACAACCTAAACCAGCTTTGTTTTATTTGTGAAATAAATCCACTAAAAAAACACCCGATCTTCAGCTCATCTTTTTAATGGATTTTACTCTTAGAGCTTTTCCATTGTAAAGAGAAAAAAAGTACTGAAGTACACCTAAAGACTAAAGGTCACAGTATTGACTGCTCTTCTAAGTCACATTATGGAGCCTGGTGCAGTGCAGAGTTGAACCCTGGTTCTGCTTTTGTGCTCCAAGGCCACTGCAGTCCACTTGGACGTTTAAGGGCCAAATATCTTGAGGAACTTTCCTAGTACTGGCTAATCACAGACTAACCACAGCTTCCAAACTACACTAATCAATGGTCCTGCTTTTTCCACTTCCTTGTATGGGGGCAATGGAGTTCCTTGAACTTTCTGAAGTCTTCTACACTAAGTTCACTTTATTTGGAGCTGTAGGTCTGAGGCACAAACACTCACTGTGCTCATTCCCAAAGGTCTTTGGCAACCATGGCTGGACACGTTAAGTTATATAGCTGGTTCAAGCTGCCTCAGTATGTTCAAGAGACTATGGGCTGCAGCCACCTTGGCTTTATATCACACCCAGTCCCTTACAAGAGTACAAAGCACTAAAGCAACATGGCAACGATTTTCACTCACTTTACCCTAGCATCGTCAACAAAATGAGCTTTAACACTATAAAAACCCAGATCTGGCTCTATTTAAATTCTTTTTTTCAGCCAAAAGACAGCCACTGGGAAAAAATCAGTCACTGATGAAGTTCTGCAGTCTCATTTTACTCGCTCTCTTCAAAAGTTTTAATAAAATTGTAGTTATCACAAACAGTTGCCCCACAGAGACATTTCCACTTTGAAAAACACCAAAGTACTCCCAGGCTGACTCTTATCCTGGTATTTCATACAAACACACAAAGTGCAATCTGTGACATGGCACCAAGGGTCATTTAGAGGTTTTGTCCCATGTTGAACTAATTATTAAAAAAATTGGCAAGAAAGTAACACATGACAGATTTATATATTTCAGATATACCTTCTGCAGAGCACTGAGAGAGTTCAACCAAACCAAACAAGTCTATAAAGAAAAAATATATTTTTTAATTTTTCAAGTTTTCATAACAATTACTTCTTCACCATTATGAACACTACAAGCTTTCAGGTAGCTTCTAATCTAAGCAGTATAATCTTATTAGCAGATTGTTATTCCACAGTACCACTGGCAATTTTTCTAATGTTCCAGGCACACCAGATATAACTGGATATAATTCCCACTGACCCCACCAAAGGTAGAAAGAAAAAACATCGTCCTTTCTCATTTCCAAGTATATTAGCTCTCTCCCAATCCCCTTATTAGAAAAGCTCAATTTCTTTAAAGCAAGCACAACACCTAAAGCTTTTGTTTAACTGGGTGTCCTCACTGTTCAGGGTGTGAAATGCAGCCAGCTATAAAACAACCAGTCATCATCAAAGAGTGCCTGGCCCTGGTGTCATGTTTTGATGTTAACATCTTCTTAGACAGGTGACCTCAGGGTCAGGAGCCACTCAGCTTGGCTCTGCAGTTTCCCAGTGCCTGACCCAAAGCACTTTGTTACTGTAGGGAAGCCCTCCCCACATCAGAGGCAGGCAGAGCAGAAGGCTGGTTGCTGCTCACAGTTTGCTATGTCCCTAAGCAAGAGCTGAGTATTCAGGCAACAGGCGTCAGACAGAGGCTTTTTCTAGCCAATTGCAGAGTAGTTTAATGGTCTCCAAACTTTGGAGTTGCAAATATCAATTTATTTTTAAACAGAGATCCAGATCCTAGAAAAACTATGCTTTGAATTTGTTAGTTATTTTTTGTGAGTACCCTAGAGGTGAACCAAACCAGACTGAAAACCACCAATTTGATGTTTTCTGTATGTATATTTATCAGTGTATCTATAACCTGTGAGCAAATCTTTTCAGAGACTAGAAACTTCAAAAGCAAATAAACAACCAAGCCTGTCTCAAAAACAGAAGTAGTGGCAATTAGTGTGGCCTAAACATCAGTGAATATCCTAAGAAAAAAATCCCTGTTTCTCAGTTATAATTAAATTAGTATATCCTATCAGTTTCAGTTAAAAATCCACTTGAAAGGTAAAGTATTAGTTAGCTGATGACACAGACCTCTTCCAAGGTTTGAGCTTTTCAATACAGATTCAAGCAATGGTAAATACCCTGCCAGGTTTGCAGTTGGACAGGCTGACCAGAAAGCGAACGCTGTACAATGGGAGGAAAAAGAAGGTATTTTATATGGGACAGATGTGAAGATGATGCTTTTTGGGCAGTCCTCTCCTGTTTGCTTTTATACTGAGCCAGGTAAACCAGCCTTTCTGAAGAGTGCTCAAATCCCCTCTGTGGCCTACTGCTCCATCTGCCAGCCAGAACAGTCAGCAACCTCGGTGACTAGCCACCCATGGCATAAAAATTCACATAGTTCACATTCTCAATCCCACCAGAACATACAAGTTTCATACAGGTGGTTAGAAGAAGCCAACAAATGAGAGATCCAGGTCAATAAAGGAGAAAGCAAACCAACCCCTTGAGAGGAATGTTTCTTTTCATCACTTCCAGAGCAATTTCCCTATCCCTGAGCCTTTGTATTTTAATGGACGTGACTACAAACACCAGGTGAAGCCTCACATCCATAATAGAAGTTAACACTTGTAGAAAGACAACACAGGGCCAACTGATAAAGATGAAGAAAGTGGACAGTGTGTTGGATGACCATTTATCTCCTGATGTTTGACGCCTTTGAACTAAGTGACAACTCTGCTAATACACACCTAATACATCCTATTAAACTTGGGTTGAAATATTTAGGGTAGGAATTCAGTGCTAAACAGAGAACTATAACTGTTCTTCCCAGCCTTCTGCAATACTTATACCTAGACCAGTGTTTGGATACAGAGCCTGAAAAGTCACATTAACTGGTACTTTTATGAAATCAAGATAAATTTTCCTTACATGGAAGAGAAGCCAAACTATTGCCTCAGTTAAGACTTGCAACTCATCGTCCAATTTTACTTTTTATAGTGGACTGTCTTAGTGGGCAATATAGAAATACAAGTCAGATGGGGAAGAAAAAAAGCCATGATTGTGTGTGGAAATGCAACAGGTACAAGTAGACTGAAGGACACATTCCGATTTTTGGAAGGTACTTTCACTTTACCAGTTCTTTTCAAGTAGTCTGCAGACCGTAAGACTGCCTGATAAGTCCTAGGCAGTCAAGGTTTAACAGTAGCTCAGATGGAAACGAAGGCTATGTGCAAATATTCAATCTATACTTGCAATGGGGAAGATATCTTTTCCTGATGATCCTATAAAACCACAAAAAGAGTCTCTCCTTTGAGGACCAGGTACCCATACTTAAGTTTTAATTGTTAATAAAAATACTTAAATTTTTATATAATTACCAGTGTAAACAAACTGGTGCAGTTAACATTTCAAATATATGTAAGATACATGACCTGAAAGATATCACAGTCAAATCACCTGAATGTTATCACCACAGTCAACTCTTTTATGTTTCCATTTTCATTTAACTTTGATACAGAATAAAAGACAAGCATTTAAATACAGAACTGTACTATAAAATTCATAAAATACAATGCTCACTTTTGGCTGCGTAGCACCATTTGCAAAGCTATAAAACTTGAATTAAGAAAATTTGAAATGGTCTTTGTTTTCTCTTGTTTTAATTTCCATTTTTTCATGTTTTTTTCCAGAGGTTGGTTTTAGCCTATTACACAGAATACCTGTCTGTTTCTTGCCCTGTCAATCATTTGGCCATAAATTTTACTGTTCATTGATGCTTGCAGATCTTAAGGTTTTGCATTCTACAGCAAGCAATATGAAATATATTTGTTGATCTTAAAAAAAAAAAAAAAAGCTTTCCTAGACATGTGCTCCAGTTAAATCAGAGATATAAGTATTAGATTTTCTGCTAGCTTTGTGCAACAGGGTTCAGCAGGGGAGCTTTCCAGACACAAATGGGAAGCTGGTGGAAAGCCCTGCAACCATTACCTACAGCAGATCAAGATTTTTAAAGACATCACTTCTTTTTCAGTCATTAGTGTCGTCTTAAAACAACATCATGCTTTGTTTTCTTGATCAAAGCCACAGACTTAGGAGTTTGAAAATAAATTCCACTTTGGTGTTTTCCTTTCAAAACACGTCAGTCTCATAAGCAGGCTAATCTTTGGTGATGTATTATGATGGATTGCGCTTATCCATGCAAATTGTCTAGCTAGTTTGCCACTCATTAAAAGGGATTACTCTCCCCTGCACACACCAGCACCACGTGCCTGCTCTCCCACGGGTGAGACAGAAGGGGACCTAAGCACAGGAGTGCTGAAGAAAGGCTGCTTCTCCTGGATCATCACAGGGCTGGGGCTTCGCAGACACCCAGCGTTTCACTGGCATCTCACACCTGGGGTGGCTCCAGAGCCTGCAAAACACACACTGAACTACCCTGGAACAGCAGATTGCGGCTCCAGAGGACTATCTTTGCTATGTACTGCATCTATTTGACCTTCTCATGTCTCCTACCTCAGCATCTGCATCTATAATACTTAGACACACAGATTACTATTCACTAGTTTACTAAAGCATTTATCCCCTTTTCTAGGGCCTGAACATCTTGCTTCTGTGCTTCAGTGAGAGTTTTGAGTACAGGCAAAGTATTATCCTATGACTGCTTCAAGAGCTCAGCTATTTATCCTCAAACTTCTCTTCTGCCTTAGTGTTTGTTAAAAAAGTGTCAACTAAACTACCCCTGTATTTGCATACTTTTCAAGTTCTTTATTTCCCATTTGTTTTCTCTCTTCTATGGTACACAAAAGAAAGACTCAACATTATGTAAATTAGGGCAGAGTATGATATTCCAGAAAAAAGGTAGAATCCTTCAGCCGAGGAAGGAAAAAAAGCTATTGGTAAAATTACTGAACACAGCTGATCTCCTGTTAAATCCCTATGCAGTCATATTAGAACAAATACCTGATTAATTATGTTCTTGTGTGCTGTGATCCAGAATACTTTCTTTATGGCCTTAAACTGCATCTGCAGCTAGACATCTAATGAGCAGTAGCTTTCCCCACTAATACCGATAATCTCTTTGCAGAGAATTAGTTCTTGGAAAGTAGAAATGCACCTTTCCTCAAATTCCATTTTATACTTTCCACTCCCAGGAGAACATTGGGTGGATTATAAGGAAGTAAGGGAAGAGGGAAAGACAGATTAAGGATGTTACAGTAATATTCTTTTGTTCAACATCTGCATGCAAGAGAGATTACTCAATCTTCAGCAGATCAGCAAAAGAAGATTTGAAGCAACTAGTGTTAAAGCTCATGAGCAATGGAAACAATCTGCTTTCTTCCTAACCACCCACCCCAACCTTTCCAGGTCCACAGCTAGGAAGTATTCCAAATACCACCTAGCTGTTAGCACATTCTTTCCATCTTTCAAAATCCACCAAATGCCATACACCCATGACCTTGGAGCAAAAGTGGTGTTAGCAGCACAGACTCTTGGAAAGATTCAACATGTGCTGGGAGGAGACCAGGGTCCCTCTTCTCCTCACAAGACCAAGTAAAATTCCAGGAAGAATGTTTAAATTCCACAAAGCAGACCTACCATCTTCCCTCCCCCAGGATATTTAACACACAAATACAAGTTTCCATTATTCACGTCAGCAACACAGAAAATTAGAAATTGTCAAACTTGTGACATCAATGCAGCTTTTGTTTCCCACACTATGCAGCAAATATGGAGACAACAAAAGTTTTATAGCAGCTAAAATAGACAAGGTACAGCTGATGCACAAGCAATGCACAAGCATTGAGGGATAACAGTGACCAGTAGACACCATGCCAAAACCCTTTTTCCAGCCTCTCTGTGATGAACTGGCTCAGCTGAAATGCTATGAAACGCTAGAGCTTCCATTTGCCCAACACTTGATGCCACAGGCCTTTGATTCACGCACCAAGAGACACTTGAATGAATACAGGACACCTATTGTCTCCATCACATCTAATATTAATCTGCTTGTTTGGTCTGTATTCTGTTTACAGGAACACACCTGGTTTGAATGGCACGCAACAATGCAAGGAGCACACAACTCATAATTCTCTAATGACTACAAATCCAGCAAGAAAATTACAAAGGTGTCCGGGCCAAGGTGGGCAGAGACTCAGTGCACTGTGCTTTGCTCCTGGGAGCTCCTGTAAAGCCCTGCCAGGCTGCCCAACGAGCTGCACTGGGCAGCAGCCCACCCTTACAGACATCAGCCCACCCTGCAGTGAAACACGCTGACATTATAATCAAAAGACTGTTCTATTTATAGTACACAGACAGAACATAAACTTTTGTAATACCAGGCCATTTCTGAGCAGCAAGAATAGAGCACAAGTTTGTCAGGGGATTCCCAAGGTATCGCCTGCAACAAGCTAAACTAAGAGAACACAAGGCTGCTGGGAAGTGAAAGGAGAGGGTCATCCACTTCACTTCTTTCATAAGGCAGGGACATAAAAATTACATTCTAATTTTCAAAGTAAAATGATGGCAAATCACTGTATGATCAGGGTAAATCTTCCTATTGCTTTTACAGGTGTTGAGAGGCCCTGAAGAACCCATTTGTGACAGAGCTGGGCACGTGGAGGACATGAGTTTACACTGGGCTCACCTGTGTGCTAAGGGTCATAAGGACATCAGTGAGAAAAATTGGATTTATTTATTTATTTTTTAAGTGAAAAATTGAGGTTTTGGGGATAATCCAAAAAAAACAGGTAACATATTAATCCTGTGGTGGGCTGCTCTGGACCTTGGTCCCTCCTCCACAGCCCCAGCAGCAGGGAAGAACACTTTGTGCAGTAACCTCAGTGGATTCGGCTGCAGTGAGATGAACCCTTATATTTATGTATCACTGCAGGTGGACAGCCCATACTATATCAGTGTAGTGACCTCACTTGCCTTAATGCAAACAAGGCTTTAAGCCTCTTAAAAAGCAGAGCAGGCACACCCTATACAGAGACAAGATTGATTTTACTCCTTGCCTCTGAATCCATCAATTATATTCCTAAAGCATATTAATAAACTATAATTCTACCGAGAACTCATTTCCCAAGTCTTACCTCACAAATAGCTCTTTTGCTCAATTTCTTGTGACTTTAGTATTTGCCACCTAACATTTCAGATTACATAGATAAAAATAATTTTTAAAATAGTGCTTCCTTAACCTGATGCATAGTAATGCGGGGTGAAGCAATGAGAGTCAATTTTCTGGGCATCACTGAGACGTAATGTGGCAGGGTACGATGTCGATTTGCAGGGAGAATGGAAATGCCTCAGCTTTCTGTTCTGTGATATCTGCAAATCGCTGAATAATGTGGTTCACTGACCAAGGGAATTATTTTCAAGGAGTTTGGCACATCTTTAATTACCAGATATGTAAAGATGAAATGGAAACATGCTGTGCATATTTCTTTATGGCTGCTGAACTTTCCTTATGGAAAAGCACCTGTTTTTATTAAACTGTCTCTAGAAGGCAGAAAATGTACAAGGTATAGGTTGACAATATATTTCTCAATGCATATAACTTAGCAGCTGAGCAACCTTATAAAGTATGGATCAGCCATGTATATGTATTGTACCAACATGCACAAAGCTACACATGCATAAAAATACAAATATGCAGAAAATAGATTTCTTCCTATTACAACTGCTTTTAAATTTAGGCAGCATACCAGCAGCATGATAATGTTTGTCTTGCAACTGAGGAAGACAAAAAAAAAAATAATTTCACATTAAGCCCTCTTTACTAAGCATTTATGTATCCTTTGTGCTTCAAAAATCAGGAATTTCCATGCCGACAATGATTATGTAAATGCCCTGTTTTGAGAATCAGGTCCCAGAGGAATCCCCAGCTGAAAGTAGTTCTCCTTTAAAGGCTTTATCATGGTCCAAATCAGTGGTTCTTAAGACACCATTATCAGCGCTGCAATAAATACCCTGTTGAATGACTGTGGATTGCTTTCCCCTCAAGCAGTGAGCCCCTTCAGCTACAGAAGAGCTGCCAGTCCCCAGTAAAAGGTCTCGATACTTGCTGATTTTGAAGGGCTGTTGTGGATGACATGCCTGTTTTAAACCTCCTCTCTGGGTAAAATGGTATAGTCGACTCAGCTGACCAAAAATCATAGCTGACCCTGCTTGGAACAGGAGGTGTGTCTGGATGACCTTCTGAGGGGCCCTTCAACCCAAATTGTTCTATGATCCTACAGTCCTCAAATAGATGAGCCATCCGGGCTAGGGCAGACACACTGCACAAACACGTCTAATAATATTCTGGCCTCACCTTAGACAGCTGGACTATTTTGATCATTTAAGTTAGGGCTAAAAGGTTTTATCTAAAGTGAAGACATGTCATCAGTGTTTTTGTCCTGTGCTTTGAATTTAATAACAAATATTGTGAAATAAACACAATTTCTTGTCACCTATTTTGTTAGAGGTGCTATGTTTGGAAATGCCAAAAAATTACCACCAAGGCTTTATCCCAGCCCAAATACTTATAGCAGAAATAGGTGGAGATTCACAGCACTGATGAACCCTGTATGACTTTGGCAATATATTCAAATTTGCATTCTAAGAAACATGTTTTATAAAAAAAAAAAAAAAGCCTTTGTAAAAATTGTGTGAGTTTTTCATATGTGAAAATATATCCCTTAACTCCAACTGAAAAGTAATTAAAATAAAGGGACATTAGAAGAAATTATGAAACTATAAACTGCTATGTGATAATCTGACTGACCTATTACAAAATCCCTTCATTTGTTCAGGCAGACAGAACATGGAAGGGAAGTACAGCAGCAGTCCTTCATCCACAGACCAAATGAATCCTTCTCTTCTGGTTTTGTACACCTGCAGTCTCTGTTCATGAGAATGCAGACTCTAAGTGGTGTTTCACTTCCTAAAAGCATTTCCCTGACATTCCTCTCACTTTAAAATAGCTCTACATGATCAACTTTCTAAAATCAAAAATCCAAGCATGCAAACCACTATTCTCCACTATTGAAACACTACTGGACCATCAAACTCCTGTTTTAAAGTGGGACAGAAATCAAAAAACAAGTTTAATCAGCTGTCCTGTTTCTGCAACTGCTCTCACCTCCTTCCCGAATGCCCAGCAACACAGTCAAGAACCAGCAGACCTCAATCCCAGCCAGAGACCTTACGGGACAACAACTCCAGGGGCTTCTGCATCACTGCCTGGAGAAAACCGCACAAAGAGCAACTGGCACCACACGGAGCTGCCAGTCCAGGCTGCGTGTAGCCAGCTGTAAAGAACAGCTCAGCACCACCTGGCACCTTCACAGCATGTTGTTGCTTCACACTGAGATGGGCCTTCAGCACCCATCTTGCACCAAATCACATCAAGAGTATTTTTATTAAGAACAAAATAAACACAGGGTGGGCAGGGACAAGCAGGTTCACAGTTGCCAAGGCACCCATCCACCAGCTTCACTACCACTTGATCTGCATACATGTGTAGCCGTGCCCAAGAAGAGTCCAGCAGTTCCGTTGCTTGTGTATATTCCTGTTATAACAATTACCTCATAGTGATTACAGAGTGCAATTCAGTTAGTGCTAGTCCATGTATATCTGGAGCTGGCATGTGATTGTGTCATGCACACTGAAGGCACCACATTTTCAAGAACACCTCAGCAGCCAGGAATGAACACCCTGCCTGGAGCACTTCTCCTGTAAGGGTACCCAGCATTAGGTGTTGAAGACAAAGACACCCCCCCCCCCCCCCCAAACTGAGAGCAAGACAGCGCAGTGACAAGGTAGTCCAAGAGTATCTAGTCATGCAGCAGAGTTTCTTGGTGTATAGCCCACCGTACTGGTGTGCAGCTCACCCCCACCCCAGGACACAGCCCAGCATCTCCTTGTGTGCTTTGATTTCTTTTGGAAAGAAACCAAGGTGCAGAGAGGCAGGAAACCACAACAGGCTCCCAGAGGTGCTGCAGCCTGGATGGGCAGAGGCCCAAGATCCCAGGGCTTACCCGAAAGCCTTCACTTCCCTCTGCGCACACAACCACACGGACCTGGTGCCGTTTCAAGGAATCCTTTTATTCCACCAGCTGCTACTACTGAGGTCTGAAACTGAGACCCACTATGTGATCTCATGGATGAGTGCAAAGCTCGCAAGCTCTCAAGTCTTAACAGAGGAGAAGAAAGGCCCTGTTTAGTTGTGCCAGAATAAATGAAGTGCAAAGGTAGCTGGGATGGCTCTTGAAGCCGTTTAGCGCCGGCAGTCAATTTGAATCACTCTGAAGAAAAGCTCGAGATTTCCTAGGGAAAGTGCTACGCCTCAATGACTTTAAACTACTTCTGTGCTTCTGCAATCCCGGGCTGCTCTGCACCGAGAGGCGGTGGAAGCCGCTCGTTTGCTTGGGTCCTTATCTGCGCACGGCAGCGAGAGGATCTTTCCCTGCAGGGCCGCCAGGCTTGTCAGAAGCTTTTCCTGCAGCTTAGGTGCCGTCTGCCGGGGGCAGGGGCTCAGGGGCTCACTCGGGCTATTTTAGGGGGGAGTTTTTCTGAAGGGTCATCTGGAAATGTCACTCCAGCTGTGCTACTGCTGTTTTCAGATGGAGAAGGAGGAGGAAAAACCCAACAGCAGCATGAGACAGTGACCAAGGGTTCAGATGAATTTATGCTTCGTTATTTAAGGACAATTTTTACAAACATGTTTCAACATTTATCTGCCAGGAAACTAAAAGAAGCTGTTTGGAAACTGCTGGTCTACATTTTAAAATGCAGATTTATAACAAATAACTAATCCCCATGAAAATAAAGAGCTACTAGTTTGTATTCAAGAAATTAATGAATGCATACTTGTTAAATTAATCTGCATAAAACCTCTTGGTTTGGGTCCTACCAGCTACGTACTAAAAAAGCAACCCAAAAAAATCAGTCTCTCTCCATACTTTAGTCCACATACACTTCAGGAATTTTTTGTGGGAGACAATGCAAAAGCAATTTCACACAGGAGCACAAGAGAAACCCCCCTGGCTCAGCCTCCAGGACGAGCACCAGTAACAATAAAAATGCACCCTCTCCTCCTTACAAATGAACAGTCAACAATTACTGGGAAAATAAATTCTTTCATCAATATTGATCTGTCAGATACACTTCTTCTCTTTTCCTATAATTCATTTGTAAAATTAACAGCACCACATACACAGCCTCCTAGAAAAATAATTGATGCCACTGCCCTGGCTGGGAGCCGCTTTATTGGATGCTGGCAACAATTACAATTTCATGCATATTATTTCCGTGTGCAGAGGCCAATGCCAACGCACACATGCAGGCTTAAGTGAGAAGTTCCTCTGCAAAAAAGAACTGAAAAAACTAAACCAGAAAAGTTATCATACGATATAAGACTTGTTGATTTCTTTGCCACCATTTGTGCCAAAGAAAATAAACCATCTACCCAGTCAACATGTGCTACCAATAAGTCAGGTTAATTAAGGGCAGACTGCTGAGAAACCCAGACACATTGCCTATCAGCATAGGAAAGAAGCTCAAGTTGGCTTCTGATGTTTGAAGTTACTTGCAGGAAACTACCTAGCCAGGCAGAGCTGCAAATGCTGCTGGTTTTCCATTTAAAAAAAAAAAAAAAAGGAGGGAAGCAAAAAAAAAACCCAACCAAACACGCAAAAACCAAACAAAAAACCTGGTACATTTAGAGCATTTGTGTGAAAGCAGCATGGCACTGGTGGTGGCTAACAAAGTGCAAAGAATTAATAATCTGTTAATCAGAGGATTCTCATTTTTTAGGAGCTGAAAGTATATACATATAATATCATATTTAGTTTTTATTCAGCCTGCCAATCAGTATAAAGGCCCGGTGGCTTCAATGGCACTTAAAACCTGTGCTTTTGTAGGCGATTCGTGGTGGGCAATGGAATCTGGTACAACAACCTGGGAATTACACAAATCAGTTATGTACAGGTAGGGTAATCCTGTCCTTATTAACTATGCAAAGCTCTTGCCAAAAAAAAAAAATCCAAAAAAAAAAAAACCCCCACAAAAAAACAACAAAAAAACCCCAAGCCATTTAATTAAAGTGGTTGTGTCCTATCATCCAGAATCTCAGGTTTATAAAGATTAAAATCAAATTATGGAGTCTTATGGCTGATTTGCCTTCCCACGGTTTGTCAGCACAGCTAATAGAGATCTTCTTTCCATGCAAGAAAATGCTTTTTTTTTTAAGTTCCCACATGTAAAGCTTTGGTACAGAACATCATGTCATCAGTGCTGCCCTAATCTGCAGTGACAAGGTTCACTGTGGCACCCGGGCGTTGCAGACATTTAAGAACTTCTTTGGGACAACTGTTTTTTGTTTGTTTGTTTAAAGGGAGAGATGCAAGAATTTCAGAACAAAAGTCTATTAACATATATCAAATATTCCTACTTCCTCTGGCTTTCAATAAAAAGAAAGCATTAACTCCCCAGATATGCATTTCCTTCTCTCTCCTAAAATAGTAGTACTAACAAAACTGGAACTATCACTCTGGAGAGCAGGGAAGTAATATTAAAACCAGCTTTCTCTCCACAAGGTAATGCATCTGACTTCTTTCAGGGGAGGATTAACTTCTTCATGTTCAAAGAAAACTAGGGCAAGCAGAAATGCAAGCATGGAAATCTAAAAATATTCTCTTAGTCCACAGAAAAGTAATTCTATATTAAATCGGTGGGATGAGAAGTAGAACATCTCCAAAAGAAACTCACACACATTGGAGACATGGGAAGAAATATGTCTTTAAAATGGAATTGTGGCTTGAATCCCATTGCTACTTTACATTAAAAAATAAAAATAGCTGTGACTAAGTAAAATATTATTTTGAAGGACCCTAGACAGTTTTCCACAGCCTACACGTAAACAGAAAATGTCAATCAAGGAATGCATCCAACACTGAGCTGATAAGCCCATGGTGGAGGTAAGTGCTGGTTTAGCACATTTTTCCTGGGGCTGTAGGAAAAGGGAGGATATAAAAGGACAGGAGATTTCTTGAAATCAAATTTGAGGTAGAGATGCAAAGCCAAAGTTCGTAACAAAGGCTCACATACATATCACTAGACAGCAGCAAACAGACAATGCAACAAACAGATAATGGATCTTGACCTTCCAGACTGACATGCTGGGGAAGGAAACTATTCAAGAAGAAATGATGCCAGGCTGAATGTCTCATTGGGATGAGCATTACAAACTCACTTCACCCCACATGGACTTTCCTGTGGGTAGACAAGGTAAAGCAGCACAAAGTATGCTGGAAATGATGGTTCTTGCCTCAGACAGAAAGACCAGTTGTGATTAATTTGAAGCTTTATGCAGCACAAGACTGAGTTTTGTCACAAAGGAAAACAGACAGCTGTTAAAACCAGAACACTAATTTGTAGTTTAACAATTTTTCCCTTGGAATAACTTTTCAGTAGATTCCTGAAGCAGGTGTTGTCTTTCCTCTATAAACCTTGAGATAATGTAACTATAATGATTTTCCAAATAAAAGTGAAAGGCTATCAGGACAAATGTCTCAATTTTTATTCCATTGAGATATTATTATGGTGATGATAATAATTCCACAGAGAAATTACTTGGAATATACACTCAGCTCTGACCTGACCCAGCTATAACTCAGGTGATACTTTTTCTAAGTTGGAAGAATTTCTTTTCATTTTCGACTGAGCTCATCTAATCAAAATGCTTCATTGTGAAAGAGAGTTCATTGTTCCTGTGCAAACTGCAGTTACCACTAAAGCCCTGCCATTAAGAACCAGACACTGCTACGGCCAATTCAGCCAATGGGAAGCTCAATTTGGGAAGAGAATTTTCAGATGAGCAAAATAAATATACATTATTTTTTGCTATTAATGAAGCATACTTTTAACACCCTCTGTTGGTAATTGCTTGCATTCATTCAACACTAATGTTAGCTGTGGACATCAAATTTCAGAGTGGAACACCACCTACTCCTAAATTCTGTCTTACAGACTATGACAGTGGTGAAGGGACCCAAGGCAAGGCTGGTAAAGAGCAGTAACGTGCCAGATTTGGGGAACAGGAGATTTTCTCAAGGTTAGGACTTCACAAGTTTTCACACATCCAAAGACTTGCCTATATCTTGCAACTACATATGTCCATTTAACAGAAGACATCACCCTTTCCTCTAAGCGCTGTCTCCATGAGGATGCCACCGAGAGACAAGATTAACAAAGCATGTATTTTTTACTGCTCAGATGGTATATGAGTCATATATTCATACTACAGATATTTTGCAGCACTTAAGTTACAATTTGAGCAAAACCATTTCATTCAAGAACACAATCACAGTTGTGGGGGGGTTTTTTTGTTGTTTGTTGTTTTTTTTAGCGTGCAGTTACGGATTTAGGACTGGACTTCTCCACTTTAAAATACCAGGCTATTAACAACTGTACAACTCCAAATAATAATAATTGATGATAGCAGGAAGAAGAAAATATGAAGGGATATGTAAAAAAACTGCAAAATAAGTTTGCAGCAGGAAACGTGCTTTGCATTGTCTGTCTGCTTACTCAATTATTGGCATGTAAATGTTAGTTGGGTACATCAGGGCTGCCTTGTCATCGTCCCAGAGGAGACAGAAATGTTACTGGACTGAGATAATTTTGACAAGGTGATTCACTCCTCCTTCAGATCAGATCAGTCCAAGTGGACTTCTTTAGACAGTGAGAATAAATTTGTAGTTCTTGGTACAGATCATGCCCTCTCCAAACAAGGTCCCATTCCAAACAAGGTTTGGGAATAGTTTTCAGCTTTGCAGTTTTTCACAGGTTGTTTTATGACAAAATAATGGTGGAAACATATTTTTAGTTCTTCTTTGGCATGAGAAAGTCAGAGAAAAAAGTTAGTTCTCTCACAATGGCCTGCCAAACAGTGCTGGCTTTTGGCATTATGGCCTCTGACTTCAGCTCTCAGCAGCTGCAGCTTCCATCTTGTCCTATTACTGCTCAGCCCCTGCCACTTCGAAGTTACAAGGGACTTGAGACAAGCTAGATCAGAGCCTCCAGTAACAGTGATCATATTCACCAGGATTTATGTTCTTGTAATTGCTGCCTATTAAATGGATACTCTGATGAACCTGCTGGAGTCTAAAGCTCTGGGTACCACCTCCTCAATTCCTGCCAGATGGGATTTTTCACTCATCTGCCACCTGCTGCTTTGTAACTCTGCCACTGTGCCAGGATCAGCAAGTGGTCCCAGCTTTTGGGTGGTGATCCCAGGAGTACACAATACTCTCCAGCCCAAAATCAATCTCATTTTCATGTGCTCCAGCAGATACACTTCTAAATAAATACTGCTGTGTTTGCTGATCGTTTTATGGTTTGTTTACTTCATGAGTATGTAATATTGTTGGGGTAATGTTGTTTTTAATTAGTTGGAAGAACTATTGTTTCAGAAGGCAGAACGCATTTGCTAGCAAGGAGTCTTTATGAATACAATGAATGTTATTGGTTATGCCTCCACAGATGGGTACTGACAGCTGCCAGCCAGCTCTGCCCATGCTCAGAGCTGGCCTGGACCCAAGCCAGCACCACTGCAGAAACCATATTAGTTGCATTAGCACAACATTGGGCCCAAAAGCCTCTTGGAAAAATTTAATCTGAAAAATGGCAGTGTTTCAGTTCTTGGAAGAAGTCTCATTTGTTATAAGTTATTCAACAAATCTGCCATAAATTGTTGTCATTACAACTGTACAAAGTGACAGAATCCAAAAAAAATAACTGAAATAAAGAACCAAGTAAGCTATCAAAAAATTAACGCTATCTATGGAAGAAAATATGCTCTAAGTGGAGACAGGAAGGGTGATCATATATACAAAAGAATGCTCTATATTTGCAAATATCCATATTAGATATAAGCACGACACATTATACACATACATCAGAGCCCTGATTTCTTCAGTAATCCTTTTCTGCACCTCCCTGTGGAAAGGCATTAGAGGGACAACATGAGTAGACAGCTGGGCTCCGTCTGTATCAGCAGAGCACTTCCAGAGCTTCTCACTGCGCAGGAGAACTCATGGTGGATATGCACCTCTGGCAAGTCAGAGGGGTCAGACAGAGCCAGGAGGGGAGCATAAGGCCACCCCAAGAGCAACACTGTCTGCTCAGGACCTCTAATAACACCAGATCACACCCACTCTCCCAGAAGCGGAACAAGAAAACACAATGCAATTCAAATTTCCTTCCTCTCGGGTCCATGTTGCAGGTTTGCCTATAAATACTACTTTGACCTATTTTTTAGAGTAGTTGATCTGAATCTCAGTGCCTGGTGTAGTTTACAATGAGAAATAAGCAGCTGGAGACTGAAGCACATGTGTTTTCTTCAGCCCTGAGAGTTGTAACCTCTACTTGTTTTGCTCTGGAGTATTTTATATCTACAGAAGTGTAGATTATTATGAATACATACAGACCAGGATAAACTAGCTCATGCATATGCCTACTCTGTTTTCTTGCAGTAAGGAAATAACCCACTGCTGGAGTCCAGACCTTCCTGGCAGCTTGGAAGCAATGATAATGTAAGTTCTGTCTAACGGCAAACATCTGGTATCCTCATTATACAGAGCTTACACTTTTCTACAAAGAACAGTGAGGCAGAAATACATCCCCACATGGGAAAGGAGCTATGATTGAGTGCCAGCTCACTCTCTGCAGGTCACAGTACGGATACTCCATGCCAGAACTAATTCTACCAGAACACGAGTTCACTCGGTAAAGGAGAGAGCAGGATGATCAACAGAAGAGACTCTTGAGGGAAAATAAAGAGTGTGGGTGGAAGTCCATCCCTGGAAACACTATTACACAGAACAAAGCATACATCAGAGGATTTAGGTGGTAAGGTGAAGTATAAAATAACTGGTATATCTGAAGAAGTATAAGCATCCGGTTCAGGGCATCTGCGTCACTCTGCAGCACAGGAAACGTTACCGTGTGGGGCTGTTGGCTGGAACACAGTTTTCCCCTTTCCTGCCACTGGAATGCTTGTATTGTTATTAAATTCTTGGGGTCATATTTCCCCAAATTCGAAAGCTAAGCGGAGATAACACAAAGGCGAGTTTCACTAACACATTCTTTAAGAAAAGCAGCATCCTACAAATCCCACAACAAACACTTATTGGCACTTCCACTAATGTAAATAAAAAGCTATTGGGTTCTCGGAAAAACAATCACTTCAGTCTTGTTATCAGAGGATAGAATCTGGGTCAACAGATGCGTTTTGGATATGCACCAATTCTTAAATGATTTAGTATTCTGATCTGTGGATACAAAAAAGCAATTTCCTACATCAGCAGTAACCTTAGCACAATGTGCAATTTCAACCCACCACCTACATTGCTGTAATCATTAAATGTTATAAAACATCTCTGATAAAAGAAAAAAGATTCTGATATATGACTAAAATGTAAATCAGTGCTTTGGATTATGGTGTGATACTAGTTCAGTTATTTATATGTGTTTCAACTAAAAACATCCAACTGGATTTCAACTATCACAAGATTAATCTCACTAATACTTTATATATACAGATGGTCAGACAAGAAAAATTAGACAAATATGAAAAATTAATATATTCTTCTTGTATAATATAAAATATGATTTGTCTCCTAGAAGATTATAGCTGAAGCTTCTAGTACCAAGAATAACTAGACTAACCAATAGGAGCCCTCTGCTTTGTGGGAAGTTTTTCATTCTGTCCCAGCTCAAAAAGTTATTGTAAGACATGAGAGGTCTACAAAGCGCACAAATGCAACACAATGCATTGGTTTGATTTTGCCTGGATATAGTTTAGTAACTAATCAGAGCTATTTATAGCTGGATTCTTAATTCACATTAATCCAACAAGTTCCAAAGACAACAGCAGGACAGTTCCATGAATTAGGTATTTCAGCGCTGTAACTGCTCTCTGAAAAGACCCTCTGTGCCAAAGCACCCTGGTCACTGAAGTTAATTAACATTATACATCCAATAACATCTGCAGTGCTGAATAGTCTCATCATTGAGCAAAGGCAAAGGACCTGCATTCAGGTTCTACATGTGCCACCTATTGTCATGGTTTACAAGTTAATTTACACATTAAAAAACACAGAGAGGTCTGTATGTGCTTGAGGCACATACACTCTAAAGGTCATCAAATTAAAGACCTTGATTCTCACAACCTGTGTCAAAATAGTTGATCTGCTAGAAAGAAGGAGCACAGCCAGAGCAAACATTTCTGGCAGCATGAGGATCAAAGAGGTCTCAGCCAGAAAAAACAAAGGATGCTGACATCAAAATATTGGCAGCTTTCATTGTTGCTTCTCTTTCCAAATAAAATGGGCAAAGAAAAGGACTAGTTTTCCCATCCAAGCTCAATTCTCCAGTGAACAGCATTCTGTAACTGTAATTATAATCTTGTATTTGTGTGCACACTAACTAATTTCCTGGGCAAGTTACATTTCAGCTTGAACATGTTGGCATGTAGGGACCAACCTCAATAACAAAAATAGCTGCTGAGTTCAGCAACCTGCAGCTTTTTATAGTTGACCTTGCAGCTCTGGAAGATAGTGACTCTGGGCCACTTCATTATTTCAAAGAAGGAATTGTGGCTCTGGAGTCTCATGGGGACTAACAAGACCTAAAAGATATGTGGTTTTCTGGCTAAGTTCTTTTTGTTTGTTTTATTTTGATCGTTCTCATTTCAAAAGTATTTTGATCCTCTTAATATTCAGCATTCTGTCTAGGATTGGTGGAGCTAATTTTGCTTGCGTGGTTTCACTTACTCCATGGACTCCTCCTTAGTTGCTGCAGTTCATTACACAGCTGTTTGCATTGCCAAGACACTTGCCATGATATCTGAAAAGTCTTGGCAGTCAAGTGAAGTCCCTGGGGACTGGAAGAAGGGGCATGTTATACCTATTTTTAAAAAGGGTAGAAAGGAGGATCTTGAAAACTATTGCCCTGTCAGCCTCACCTCTGTGCCTGGGAAGATCATGGAGCAGATTCTCCTAGAGGGTCTAACAGGGCAAATAAAAGACAGTGGGGTGATGAAGGACAGCCAACATGGCTTCATCAAGGGCAGGTCCTGCCTGGCAAATCTAGTGGCTTTCTATGATAAGGTGACTACATCAATGGACAAAGGACGACCTGTTGTTGTGATCTACCTGGACTTCTGCAAGGCTTTTGACACAGTCACCCACAACATCCTACTCACCAAGTTGGAGAGATAGGGATTTGATGGGTGAACTGTTCAGTGGGTAAGGAGTTGGCTGGATGGTCACATCCAGAGGGTGGTGGTCAATGTCTTGAAGTCCAGATGGAAAACAGTGACAAGTGGTGTCCCTCAGGGGTCTGTACTGGGACCTGTATTGTTTAATATCTTCATTAATGATATTGACA
>JANHGL010013969.1:69824-87253 GCA_024611195.1 Ceyx melanurus | reverse complement strand
CCTTGAGGGTGGTAGAGCAGTGGAATAGGCTCCCCAGGGAGGTGGTTGAGGCCCCATCCCTGGAGATATTCAAGGTGCTCTGAGCAGCCTGGTCTAGTTGAAGGTGTCACTGCTCCCTGCAGGGGGGCTGGACTAGATGACCTTTGGAGGTCCCTTTCAACCCTAAACATTCTATGATTCTATAAATTCTTTTCTAAGTTGCACTCTGGTCACAGCAAGTAACCATCAGTGTAATTAATCATATTTTGGTTTGACTTCTATCTCCAAAATTACTATAGTAGTAAAGTTACATATATAGACTAAGAACAATGAATAGATGCTATGCCGTTGCATGACAGTCTGATTCTGTCAGACAGTTTACCTGCTCAATCCTGTGATTCTGGCTATTAACACAACCAGCTGGCTACAAATGCTTGATGGAAAAGGAGGGGAGGTAGTTTGGTACAGTTCCTTCTCATTTCCACTTGGGTAGCAAGAACACTAAAGGGAACTATTCTAACTTTCTACTAAAAGTCTGGCAGCTGCAGGAGCTGGAGCTCCTGTGGCCAGTTGGCTGGTCCACTGCAGAGGGGAGTGATCAAAAAGACACCCCTCTCCCCCGCCTGCCCCCATTAGCAGAGAACAGATTTCAATGAAGAACAAGACCTGGGCCACCTGCCCAGGTTTGGTTGGGACAGATTCATTTCACAAGAAACTGGAAGGGGAAGCAGCCAGAACCCCTGAGCCAAAGTAGCCCAGGGACTATTCAATACCCTGTGATGTCATGCTTGGTACCTACTTGGGGAGCTGGCCAGGGGGAGGAGGGATCAGACTCTGGAACAGCTTGAGAATCGGGTTCCAGTAAGTAATTGCAATGTGCATTACCCACTTTGCCTCTATTAGTATTTTTGTTTTTATCATTTCTTCTCTCCTTGATTGTACTATTAAACTGCCCTTACATTAACCCACAAGTTTTGACCTCTTTCTTCCAATTCTCCTTCCCATCACTTTGTGGAGAAGTGCGCGAGCAGCTGCCTGGTGCTGAGTTCCCAGCTGGACCTGACCCACACCAGACACCCACACTCCTGCACTCAGTCATTTATCATTCTTATACCTTTTTTCTGCATCATTAAAAACAAAACAAAACAAACAAACAAAAAAACAAAAACAAAAAAAAAAAACAAAAACCAAAAAAAAAAACAACCCAAAAAAACCACAACCTTGAAGGCAATATTAAGAAAGCTTTCCAGTCCTGTTGATAGCAAAAGAAAGCACATCCTCAGCAACATAATTAGGGATATTAGTCACTTATATAATATTTCCATTACAGTATGCTCGTGTTTACAAAACCTCTTGTTTATCCTGGCCACACCAGGAACTGAAAGGAAAGCATTTTCACTTCTTTTTTACAGTTATTATGAACCATAGCTGATACCAACCCTGGGCTTGCTGGCAAGACATTAATTATACACATGGCACATAAAATCCAGAGAAAGTGAAATTAGTTGGCAAATAGTAATATATCCATGTTCTCTTAGAGGATTACCATTATGAGAGTCCCAGTTAGGAGAAATGTTTATCTAGGGTGCTCTCTGCCTCCAGAAGAGGGGCTTCCTAGCTGGCAGGCATGTGAAAAGGCATATTTCCATTGTCCAAGCTCACAATGTTTCATTTGTGTAACACTGAATCCCAACTTAATTAACTAGCTCCAGAGACCAGGCAAATCTCAATATACACGGGCAAGTGGTGGATGGGCCCCATTTACATGTGTGTCACAGTCCGCTGGGTATCGCTCCAAAAAGCATCTGTCTCAACACTCTCATCTGATTCTTACAAACAAGCTACACTTTGCATTTTTGAATTTAACAAAGATCACGCAGCTGCCAACATACTATCAAAGTCTAAAGACCAAATAAATGTTTGGCTGGCCTCCAGCCGTCCTTGCTGTGGTATTATTACTGACAATAGAGCCAGAGCAGCAAAAGCAATGAGATGGCAAATTTACACATGCCATGTTTTTATACATTGTCTACATTTGCTGCTACAAGAATGTAAGCAGAACACTGGTGAGCATCTTCTGGTTGCAAAATCTGACCTATTTTAGGGCTTTATGAAAGCCGTACAATGTTATTGGTGTATAAAAAACTGCAGAAGGGCAAAATGATCTAAGAAAAACAGTTCAAAAGTGTTTTGTTTATTTTCCCATGTGGGTAAGTAGCAGTAGATCAGAACTTGATATTCTCAGGGTTGTATTTTGCAGATTATGAAGAGTGCAATATCCTAAAAACTGAAGCCCCAACAGTTGGTGTTTCCCTTGGCATCTGCTCATTCCCCTTTAATATACACATTCCCTAGTCCTGGCAATAGGAGCAGCATGTGTATATCCACAGATAGAATTTGTATTGGACCTGTACAGGGGAGTTCTTCTGCATTTTTCAGCTCAGTTAATATCCCAACCACCCTCTCATCAAAAGCCAATTGTATCTCTAGATAAGAAGCCCTTCCTATAGATATCAATATAACTTTTTTATCTGCATCAGATGATTAGGACAGTGAGTAAAGACAAGTTCTCCTTTACTATCTTTTCTATTTGGTGAATTTCCACTGCATGCAAAGGTCCCAGAGAGCAAGTGGTTAAGAAAACAGAGCCAGAGGCTGGAGACAACTCACAGCATTACCTGTATCAGAGCCTAGGCCCAGTCTTGGAAAATGCTTTGTGCAAAAGCCTGAACACTTGCAGGATCCCTGAACTGGAGGAATGTCAAGTATGTAGCATCTTGCTGCTCTGCCCACATTCTAGACATGGTTTAGACTCCTTCCTTAACTTAAATTCTATCTGTATGTAGGGAGAGGATGAAGACAAGGCATAACCAGCAGGATGTTGACTTTCCCACTTACAATCTCCTGTTGCCAATGCACAACAAAGCAGTGAAATGCATATGCAATTATTAGAACTGGTGACACAGGGCTTGTCCCGGCTATTCCCACCCCCAGCTCTCCTCACATTCAGATCCCCCACTGATTTGAGCGCAGCTTTTCCTCAGCTTGCAAGCTGTAAAGACAACCCCTCCCAACACAGAAAGAAAAAGAAGAAACAGTGGTTTTGCTCAGAAGGTTGCATTACCCAACCCTTGAGGGTCATTTCACTGCATTTTGGGAGGAGCAGCCCTTACAAAGAAGGACAAATGGAGCAAAACAGATGGGTGTTGCTGGAAAGATTTGCTAAAGGCCTCCCATTGCCCCTGCAGATTTTCAAGCTTGGGAATTTTGTTTTTTTCCCTCCAAGGCTTCTTTTAATATATTCTTTCTTCAAAGTTTGTGGTATCTGTGTGATTTTCCATCAAGGATTAGAGAGGATTAAGCCTTCACTGGCCTGCGTCTCCCTGGGAGTGTTGGCTTGACATGGATGTTCTACACACATTTCCTGTGCTCACACCTGTCTCAATAGAGATCGAGAGTGGCTCATTTTATACATACAGAATAAAGTCAGGACCTGTCCAATTGTAACGTTAGCTCCTCTCTGGTCTGTCCTTTGTTTCCTTTACCTTCAGCGTAATTTTTTTTTTACATAAAAAACCCATTTCGTGCAGTAATTGCCTTCGTATTGTGCCAGCTGCCTCAGGTGGAAGGGTAATTTTCAAGCAACACTAAGCTCCTGCTACATGATACAATGAGATCTCCTGGGCCCACCATATACCTGGGCCAGAAGAAAATTCCTTATCCATTGTAGGTTTGTGGATCTGAAAATCTACATATTCTTGTTTGATTTGGGCCATTCCCTTCTCACATGTACATTTTCAAAGAATAAAGCTGATCCAACACCACTTTGTTTCACCTCTGTGCATTTCCTCTATTACATTTGTGGAAATTTAACTTGATCTGTTGTTAATCAATATAGAAATAGACAGCAAAGAATATTTACAGGGATAAATCCAGTTTCCTTTGTATTCTGTGTCACATTTCCAGACAAGCATGCAACTCTGCTAGATTCGTTCACGCCAGCTTCAGCCAGAACAGCCACAGCACTGGGGACAAGACAGTCAAAATACCTAATTCAAGCCCACCAGAGCTGCTGGAGATATCCTCTAGTCACTACTCTACATGGCAGCCTGTTCTGCCATTCCCACACTGCTCCATGGTGTCTACATTAAACCTCATCTATCCTTTTCTGTGGACATACCCACATTCTCCATATCCCTCAGGATAATTTGTATTTCACATCCACCATACTCATACTCACCATAAGTTTATTAATTAGGTGCAATTGGACAAATAAAAATCACATTTGTGTGTTATTGCCTGTCCTAACTAGCTAAGTGCGTATCCATTCCTGGATTGCTCAAGTTTGTTTCACATGGAAACTCACAAGGGAAAATATAACAAACAAAGCATTTGCTGAAATGGAACATAAATAATACTAGAACAGTCAGCATTAATTCCTTAAAGCAACAAGGTGCTCTTAAAAAGACATGCATTCATCTGTAGAGATTGGAAAAGACCGACATCCTGAAAAATAAGAATTTAAGGAGAGTAACAACACTAGAAGGAATTAATTATTGTGTATCTCTTCCAAGTGTCTTCATAAATTAACATAAATATTAATTCAAGAACATTATGGTTTTAATAGTACAGGAAAAAAATAGTAGTTTAGATCATAAGTTGGGCAGGGGGGGAAAGTTGCTTTGGTTATGTTGCCCAGACTTGAATTCCTTTATCATTTGAGATCCTTATTAAGTCACTTGCATGGTATAGATTACAGTTCAATCCTAAAATTCCTCTACATTTATGTTTCTTATGTTTTTTACTTTGATATCCTGCCTGTTTTAATGAAGAACAGGATGTGCAATAGCTTGTTACTTACGGCAGTACTTTGACAAGGAACCTGGATCTTAATAAAAAACAGGAAATAAAATCCTTCATATTAAATCAATTCTTTAAAAAATAAGCATGTGAATGTCATATTTAAGATTAAAGGTATTTCTCTTTCCAGGAAAGGCTCATAATAAGGTGGGCATGTGGCTATTTCAGAAACTGCACACATTTGGTAAAGAGCTTATAGAAAACAGTGTCAAATCCCATATTGAACCCAGCTGCTGGTACTTACTTTTTGATGTAAGGCTTACTTCCTGCAGATATACATCAAATTAAATTCTTTACTAAGCTCACAATGGTGTTTTCCCTTTAAGCAGAAAGGCAATACTTACCTGAATGAAATATTATCTCTCTTTAATGGGTTTCTACAGTGAAGCCACATTTTACATTTAAAAAGGTGCAGTGACAGTAGAAACGAAGAGAGAAACTTGCTGTCTATTAAACCGGTTTATTTTCTCAAGAATAGCTTTAATGAAGCCAATTGGGGTTTGTTACACCAATGATGTATCTGGCATCCTAAAAGCTAGAGCCTGCTCCTGTACTGTCACTATGCCAGTACCCCAGAGTTTGTACCAGTGATGATTTTAAGAGTGTTCCTCCAAACAGAAGAGTGGAGTGCTGTAATGGGAAATGCACCTCAAAAATAAGGGTAATGGCTAACACTAAGGCAAAGGAAATAGGCAGTTTAACACAGGTCACATAGTTTTCCAGGCTCTGTTCTGAGGGCTTGAAACATTCAGTGATTTTGACTGCAAGAAAAAATTCCCACCAGACACAAACCAGAAAGATTTAGGTTCTAATTTTGATTCAGTAACATCTGCAAATGTCTGTCTGAAATGATAATACTGTCTCCTATCAGGAGAACAAATGAGTGAGGAATAATGGAGCAGAGTCAACAAAGAGGTGCAGTATGTTATATATTAAGCTCCCTTACATTCTGTCAGTCTGCTTTGCCTTTTGGATACAATTATCAGTAGACACAGGATTCTTAGGTGATCTCAAAAAGTTACAATATTATTCAAGTGCAAGTTAAAACACAGAGCAGAACTCACTGATAGTTGCATTAGTCAATACACACTCTTTCTGTGGCCCTTAATTTAGAAGGCAGACCATCTGAAGGTCCAGATATTCATCCAAAATGGCCTAGTGGTGATGTGGGAGGAAGCACGTAAGCAGGATAACAAGGGTCTGGAATAAGCTCAGCCACTCTAAGCTAATTTTGAAAATTCCCAGCAGAGCCTTAAAGTACAAGGGTGCAGAAGGCACTGCACAGAGGTCCCTCTAGCTCCATTTTACAATAATGCTTGTCTGAATTTTTTTCCAGCTGTGGTAGTTCAGAAAGAAGATGGCTGGTGGGTGCTGTGAGCCATCAACACTGCTGTGTAACTATAAAAATATAGAAACAGTGAGAAAGTCATCACAAGTCTCCCACATGCTGAAAGATTTAAAAAGTTTAAAAGGCATGTTCATTCTTAAAATAATCTATAAAAAGCAAAATAAGAGCCTTTGGTAGATTTAGGCTTTGTAGTTTTCTGGTCATTTCGCTTCCTAATTTTCTTCATATTTGAACATTATATCAACCCATATTAAAGCTACATGTCAAGGAACATGAATGATGTTGTTACTCTGTTAATCCTGTCTGTTGGACAGGAGATAAATTGTCAAGCATCAGGTTCCTCCTGAAAGTGCTGGGTCCTGTTCCAAAACGAGGTCAGTTGATGGGACCCCGCAAGAACTTGCCCATTTGCTCACAGCCCATATTCATATCTTCTGAATAAGGACGATATTCACAAGTAGCCTTCCTGAAGCATTCAGGCCAAGCTTTAAATGAGGATATCAAGAAAGTTGCTCACCAGTTGTTTGTTCATTTTCATAAAGCATTGACAAGAGGTCAGACCAAAGCCTAGATGAGCATGTCACTGGAAAGCCAAAGCAAGACAGAACACAGTGAAGATAACCACCAGCTCTGATTCTCAGAGAAGCAGCTTTGCCTAACAAACTGGATTGGCCAAACTGAAAACATCCCATAACGAGAATTTCCCTATTTCACACCCTAGTGTCTTCATAGTATTTTAATCCCAGACTTCACTTTCAACTCTCCAAATCTCAGTAAACCAACCCAACTCTCCCTGTTGAGGGTGAGCTCAAACCCACTCTCATCTGGAGACTGCCACGCTAAGCTGACAACTTTGTTGGAGCAGAACTCATGGGAGCAGGAAGGCCGGGTGGGTCTTCCCTCTTTACGTGTTAACTTTACCATTTCTAGAACTAACTTTTCCAGCAGTGCTTCCATCTAGCTGCAGTGAAGCCAAATGTCAGCTCAGCCCAAGTCTGCACATGGAGCCAGGCAGATTTAGAAGGGCCTGGGGGCTTTGTGTGGATGAGCAGCTCTTAGCATAACCCAGCATCTCTCCCCTGCACAAATTGCTTTGCTCAGACTGGAGTATGAAGTTGCATTTCTATACAACACACAGCCAGAGAGGAAGCTGAGATCTGGCAAAACCGAATATTGGCTTCACTGCACAATTTTCTTGGGTTAGTTTGTTTGCTAGAACAGACTTCTCCTGGCCCTATGGGTGTTTGGCTGCTTTTCCTAGAGGATTTCTGGTAAGACTTCTCCAGCCACTACTTATCTGCTACAGACAGCCATTTTCCATCCTCACAGCTACTTTCTCCTGTATATTTTACTTGCAGCAGACTGACCGTCAATGGCTTCTACAATACCAAAAATGCCTGAACATTTTTTTATTTTTTTTTACCTCTTTCTCTGTGTATATGTATATGGACTAATGATAAACCAGCAGCTTCTCTTGTTGCCCATCTTCGGCCTAACTTGCAGTGCTTTCTTCCAAGAAAGACCCACTTGCTTGAGCTAATCCCATTTCATGTCTTCCAAATAGGCTGCTTCCCATACACATGCCTGGGCAAAACTTAAGGCTTCTTGTTGCTTTCAGGGGTGTGCAGGCAAAACCTAAGCCAGAGCCCCACAGGGCAGTATTAGGCAGAAGCACGATTACTGCCACGATGCCAACAAAATAAATCCCTGGGGAGGATCAGTGGTAAAATTCACCCAAAAATAAGAAAAAGGAAAAGCATAGTTTAGGAAAGAATGGGGCAAAACTGAGCACAAACAGAAGTGGGAGTCCCTGGTAAACCACTGACACACTTCAAAATAGTGGAGGACATTAAAAAATTTCTTTTTAAAAAAATGTAAAGCTTGACTTGACTAGAGTGGTATCAAGCAGCTCTGGCAAATTATACTCCAGTTGCATTATAGTATCACTCTAATTTCATCTGTGTGCTTGCAGCTTTTGTGCCTATGAAGCCAAGAGAGGCTTTAAATACATTATGAAAGCTCTTCACACAACAGGACTTTGGTACCAGTAGAGCACACGGAAACCCAACAGCAAACACCCCTTCCATACAAGTCAGCCCAGCAGAAGCTTCTTACTGGCACTGAGGAGTTCTCCTGCACAAGGGGTTAACTCAGCAGAGGCAGGGCAGTTACAGGCTGCTCAGACTGTTTCTGAACCATCGAAGTTCAGGGGGTGGACTGGAAAGCTGCATAACCTGATCAGAATTACTTTACAGTCTGCTCTTTGATATGGATAATTCAATTATTTATTTGAACTGATTTGAAACACACCATAAAAGCAAGAGTATTTTATCCAGAGTCACCATTTTCACAGGGCAGAAGGTAGAAGAAGCATTGTCTCCCACCAGCACTGGTACAGCACTACAAGCTCGTCACTGCAGGGTGCAGAGACATGAGTTGTGTGGCTCCCAGCCCCACCCCCAGCAAAGCTGCATCCACCCACACACCAGGATTTGCTTGTGGGGTACCACATGTGAAGCTGTTAAACTCTGGAGTAGAATCCTGTGTGAAACTCCACTTGTGCATCACAGGGGTTCACAGAAATGTTTTTCTACAGTTCCAATGTATTCAATATGGGCCTGACATCCTGACATTTCATGCTGAAATGAACCTAGACATCCAGAGTGGAGCCTTTGACAGAAGAGCTGAGCCCAGATGTCACACAAAGCTGAGACAGTCATGTAACTTGCAGATGTAAAACGTAATGTTGGTGGTTATTTTTTCCACAAAGTAGGCAGAGCAGGTATTATTACTTTATTGCTCACCAGACAGCACTCAGTGCCTCAGGCAAATGCAAAACCTATCTGACAAACTTCAGAAGACTCTAAACCACAGGAAAAATGAAGAGCCAAACACACACCTTTTTGACCAAACTTCTTCAACAATGCTCCACTGACCTTCTAATGAAGCTAAAAAAGATGATGCTGCCCTTCAGGAACATCACAACATTACAAATGGTTGCCTGCCCTTTATGAAACTGGAAAAAAAACCAAACCACTGCTATCAAGGAAAAGACAAAACAAACAAACAAGCAAAAAACCAAGACACACACAAAGACAGTAAGGAGATTACATTTCCTCAACAGAACATGACCAGGCCAATCCAAGGGCCTTATTTCCTACCTGCCACCTGGTGTGGCTCCTTCAGGACCTTCATGGCCTGGTCGCCTGCTCGTTGGGCAGCAGCAGCATCAATAGCTACTGAGGTTTGACCACACCTACCTTACTTGTCCTCTCTTTCCCACAAGCTCATATAAAAATAAAACAACAAATATCATTCCACATCCTTACTCATGATATAGAAGTAAAGATGTGAAGGTCTTAAGATAAAAAAGTGAACCACAGAATAAAACGTAGGTCAGATGAACCAAACATTTCTTGAGAAGTTTCATATCAACATTTTATAATGAATTTTAATTTCTAACCCAAAAGTTAGTGCAAACCCAGATGAGCTTTTTCAAACACCAGCTGTTTGAAGCTAAGTTAAACTCATGCAGAACTTTGTTCTCCCTCCTCTAAAAATTCAAAATTCATTAAGCAATGCCCTGAAGACTCTTATTTTGGTTCATGTTATCTTTTGAGGAAAACATTTTATGAAAGTACTTCCAGCCACTGCTAATTTCTGTTTTTCACCATAATAACACAACTACTTCCTTATCAATCCTAGAAACCCAGAATCTAGACTCCTAGAACAGATGATAACAAGACTTTTCATTTCTTTTATTAGAAAGTATCTCTCCATTTAGCTGACCAGAAAATTAGGTGGATCAGCAATTTAAAAGAAAAAAGGACTCCTACCTGCATTAATGCTCCAACACGCAACTCTGAGTGTGCCTTGCAAATGCAACAAAAACATCTTCCAAGCCATAAATAATTGTTCACACCCCACCTCCCAGAAAGGAGCAGGGGAAAGAACACTGGTTTAAGGCCCAAGACTCCTCCCATTCCCAGGATGCCTACATTATTAAAAAAAAAAAAAAAAAAAAAAAAAAAAGTTTTCTAAGCCAAAATTCCCATCTGTAACATGGCCGATATGTGTTGTCAAAATAAAGGCCATCTTAGAATCTACTTTTCCCTCTGTCTGCAAAAGGCCAGGGATGTTACATGTACCTCTTTTTGTTTAAGAGAGCTTTTTAGCCGAACCAGGAAGACACAGTGATCCCAACTGATACCCTGGGCATTAACACCACCAGTTAGTGACTGGACAACATGACAAAGATGAAATGAATGTTAATTTGAGGAAATAATCCACTTTATCAGAAGAAACCTTTGAAATATATACATTTCCTTAAAAATCATTCTTCAAAGGCAAGTGATGAAAAGAATAGTGCATTGTGCATGAAAGAAGGACAGAAGAATTAGCACACTGACTTAAATTTGGCCTCTGGTTTTCTCAAACAGGAATAAATCCCTTTATATGATCCAGTTTCCACCATAACCATAGAATTGATACACAGACTGGCCCTGAGATATCCTACACTGCTTTGCACTGTTTGCTATCACAGTAACATGTAGAGTATTCAGGCTTTCTTGCGTAGACTTCAAGACAGCAACTTACTCAGACAATCCTAGAAAATAAACAGGAGTCACTGGTTTAACAGATAAATTGAATTTTCAATGTTACCTTTTCCAAGCAAACAGAAAAAAAAATACAGACATTACAGATAAGAGAATGCAGTAGCGTTACAAAAGGTATGACTGCTTCATTTAAAAAGCATTTGAAGATGCCTAGTTGAAAACCACAGTATTTTATAACAAGTCACAGAAAGAAACAATGGTTACAAACCCTATTTAAATGTACATAAAGCCTAGCCTGTTGTTCCCTGCTATTCTCTATTTCCCCAGTCAACTTGTGTGAAAGTTATTACGTGCTCTATTTTCACTAGATTTTTACTCTGTTGTTTTCAGCAGGTAACGCAATCTCTTTTCCTTACAAAACCCATAGGTGACTACATTAACCTCATTCTTACCTGTTTGCACTTCAGCAACAGTTCTACTCACAGATATCTGACTTATAAGAAAGCCCAGCTGTCATCACAGCCAGGCAGATACAATTAAACCACTTTTCTCCTGTTATATCTCATGCAGAATATTGAGCACGCTGCAGAACAGTGCTGCTTGGTGCCTCAGAATGAATCTCTCCCACATTCGAGATTTTGGGATAAACAGAATGCTTGAATTTCTATTTGTCTATCTGAATTTCTCCAGGTACTTGGACACTAAGAGAAGGTCTGCTGGATGTACGCACTGGAGTAAGGGAGATGGCTCCGTGTGACCACAGGGCTGCTCACCAGGTCAAGTATTTAGATATAGGTGGCCACTAGATGGTGCAATGAAATAAAAATCAGAGCTTCAAACTCTGCTGCTTAATGTTTGGTACCCTGGAAAAATCTGTCCCAACCATTCTCAGTTCTCATTTTAGCTGATAAACATCATAAATATTGTATAATACATTTGCATTTGCTTATTACTGAGCTATTTTGAAAATTATATCGTAAATTAAATTCTAATATTCCTTCAACGTGAGCATTAGAAAGGCTGCTTTTGCTTCTTTTGAGCATCCCACACAGTAACTACATCAGGCCTGAGCTGATGTATTTACGTGAACACCTAATTCACAGGGGCCAGTCAGAGCTTCTGCATCTGCCTCCTCTGGCAAACTAGAAAGCACCCGTGATTCACAATAATACACATAGACGTGTTTGCTTTGTAAAGTATCCCAGTAAGCACTTCGTGGTACTGACAGCTATTGCTAGAGGAAAATAGGCTGTCTGGCTCCCCTTCAATTAAATGTGAGAACACACTTGTATGCTTTCCGTATGTATGAGTGCATCAGCTGGAAGCACAGGACTCACCCGAGTAACTGCCTTAAAGCTGCACCCCTGGGATATTAGAAGGGGATAAACCCTAGTGCTCAGTCCTGAGACCATCGTCCCCAGTGAAGAACAGATCTCTCCCCACCCCAGCCCATTCAATTCACCGGTGTCATTTCTCAGGCAAAGCACGTTCATCAAACAGTTCTGAGACCACAGTTCTCTGAAATCTACACAGGTAATGAAGTCCAGTCTGTGACACTTCAGTGTTGGACTTCCAGCAGCAGCACCAGGGGAAGGCTTGCTCATTTGGCTCACCAGCAGCACCATGCAGCTTTGCAGGACCTTGGGAGCCTCCCCACACAAAGTGCCATGCCACGCCACTCGACCTTCCCCAGCCTGATGTCAAATCTCATATGCAAATCAAAGCCCTATCTTTCTGAGCAGTAGTAGCTGAGGACGTTAACAGCTGCAGCTTTTACATGGAGGCAGCTTGCTTGGTAACAGTCAGAACACAGCCACGGGAAACATTCGTGCTTCGTGCTGCTTCGAGTTTCCCTTCTGACTGGATCTAGTTGCACAAATTTCTTTAGTTGCTTCTTTTGAGGTCATTTCCTTATATCTACAAGCTACACCAGAAGCATACCTGGCAACCAGTAGCCCATGCTGACAAGCAAACCTTACTCCTTCTCTCTGTCCTGCCAGAGCAGTAATTAATATTACCAGGTCAATAATGATCTTAGTCATTCTCAAAAGGTGACCTAGCTTGGAAGCTTCCAGCTTCCAGCTGATTTTATTTCAGATGTCTCATCCAAAATCCCACTTGCCACTAGAGGGCAGTTCAAACCAAGCTGTCATTCTGTATTAGCACTCTATAAACGTGGAAAATTATACCTGGCCTCAAAATAAGTTCCTCTGGCTCCTAGCAGACGTGCACAGAAGTTCTAATATAACTTGTCTAATGTTAGACAAACATGAGCTTTCAAGAAAAGTTTCCTACATTTGGAGAGCCAAGCAGGGTTCAGACCATGTCTTGCAAATCTAAAAGGAGGCTATAGATAGTATAAAACAGCTTGCTTTGTTTAACAATGTACACCAAAAAAAGGTACCAAACATTTTTACTCGCTATTGCTTAACAGATTCAGTGTTACTACCATAAGCAGTGTTTATTTGCTTTTAACTTCTGAATCAGAGAGATTAAAAACTGTGACTCGGGACTGAAAACAGCTTGGAAATAAGTCTCACTGCAAAGAAAGCTCAGAACTGATAAAATACCACATAGAGCAAAACTAATGTATTCACATTTACACAACTGATACCCTAACTCCTCAAGCTACTCTCTGAAAGCTGCCTTAGCTCCTAACAACTGCAGGTGAACCCATTTTTGTCCTGTGTATTTGATGTCATATTTGCCAAGTTATTTTAAATCCCGGAGTACAGGTGCATGAAAGTCCGGCCCAAGGTGTGTCACAGCCAAAAACTAGGATGACTTTCAAAGTGTGGATGACTGGCTTTCTCTCTGCTTATCTTGTAGAGAACCCACCACATTATCTAATGTCTATACATAGACCTGGGAAGCACTCAGTCATTGCTGCTTTCAGTATTACAAATATTGACACGACGCCCTTGTAAAAAAAAATGGGGGCAGAAAAGAAAAACACTGAAATTGCAGTGACAATTCTTGTAAAATTAATTCAAGAGCCCTTGAACCCATCTAAAGCCAGTTATTTTCAGAGTGAGGTACCTTACCTTAGTTGGTTATACTTGTTTCTCACTGAAGAGCCTGTGCTGGTGAAAATGTCAGTGTAAAACAAAACTCGTAAGAGATGTAAGGCTATGTTCTGTGTTTTCACACTTCGTTCAGAGAGTCTTGTCCCCTAGAAGGGAAAACAACAAGCTGTTAGATTTTTAAAATATGGGGGGGGGAGGAAGGGTAGTTTATCTATAGAAATATTTTATACATTCTGTAAATCTGCTTTAAATAGGCATGTTTACCAGATCAAGTAGATTTCATTTTACAGGCTCAATCAACGTAAGCCACTTAAAATTCCTATTATTCCAGATTCTTAAAATGTAAATAACTTCTTAAAATCAAATTTGTGTTTTGCCATATGCTCTGTAAACTACTTTTCAGCCTCAGTGAATTCCAAAATTAGACTGGTCATTTTAATTTGCTGCCCTCTCATATCAGCAAGACTGGACTGAAAAAATGAATCATCAACCCTGCAGAAGAACGGTTAATTGAAATTTAAAAACAATTCAAACTTTTCATGGCTTTGTTACTTTGTCCTTTGAAGGAAATCTGCTCATTCAGTTGCCAACACATAACTTGATTGTCACTATGGCAATACTTGTTTTCTAAGATGACCTAGCTCCTGCAGCTATGGGACCTCATAAGGCTCTGGTTTCGTTCTTGTTGTTTTCAAGGCAATTAAAATGTAAGTATTTGTGAAAAATTGAATACATGCATTATGAATGATTGAAAACAGAAAATAAGTTACTAGATATAAACCCTGCTGCTTTTGAAATCCATGATCTTTTGAGGGTCGAGTCTCAATTTGAGAATGCCCTGGGCTGGCAGTATTGACTCCACCCACAATATATTCAGCTACAGAGCAATTTGTCCCAGATCCACATACTGGGGGTATCTGGGATGTGCTTAGACTTTGCAACAGAGTATGTCCCTTCAGCATATTTAAATGACGTTTCCATATCAAACATACGTGATTTATGCTTCCTAATACCACTTAGTTACATTCAACAGTAGATTTATATTCAGATTAGCTTCTACAAAACCTGTTGCCACCTACCTAACTTATGTCAAACTCAAAAATAGATTGATTCTACACTTCTGACATTGCCCCTTTAATTGCTGCCTGATTACAAGTAGGAAACAGTGAGCAATCCCAGGCAAGAAGATAGCAGTCTGCTTATCTGATAAGGTTTCAATAGAGTAGGTAGCTAATTCCAGTTGCAAATGAAGTCATTTGAACCAAAAGAAAAATCTAAATGTAAGGCTCATCAGATGTGAAATATTTTCAGTACAGTATAAAAACAAAACACAAAAAAACCCCCACACCTTTACTTTTGTTTGAAAAAAATGACAGTTTGAAGGTTGCTGAAAAGCAGCAACAAAAAATAAACCCCCCAGTTCCAATTTCAATTTTTCTGAAAAGGTCCCCATTGAAAAATATTAACCATCTCTAAAATTTCAACTGCATCTTGGCTCCAAAGCCTACACAAACTTTCTTTCAGCTTTTCTTTTTGCTTCCCACTTGTCTGGAGCAGAGAACAGCACTGGGGATCTGTCAGGTCCCACTGCTGCCTTCACCCCTGGAAGGTGTGCAGGTGGAGAAGGCTGAAGGGAAGCAGCTCTTTAGGAAATATTGTACAAAATTACTGCAGAAAAAAAATCTGGAGGCCTTAAGCCCAAGGGTATATTGGAAGGTTTTTAAAAGTAACAGAAGGCCCTAGAGTCTGAGTCACCAGACCTGCAGCCCTGAAGCACTTTTTTTTTTTTCCCTCAGTGTAATTCTGGAAAAAATATCTGGAAAAGAATCACCCATGTACTGTTTCCTTGTATTTTGGTGCATTCCATCTCACGAGAGTGAGATCCTGTGATATTTGATGTCAGTCTGGAACACTACAGCTGGTTAAAGAGGTTATTTCACATAGGCAAAGGATTCACATTTCTTCTCCATGCAGATGGGATTTGAAGATTGAGTGTTGTTCATTAGAGAGGTCATCATAACATAACCCAGGTTTTATATTCCCATTACAGGTGCCGGGGTTGTGAGTGGAGGCAAGTGCTCGCACGCTAGTGATGAACTTCAGGACTGGAGTGAGCTAAGAGGGGCCGGAGTGGCTGCCTGCCAGTACTAATATGTACACAAAGGGTGTTGCTTCAGCTTCATCACATGCAGCTTTTACCAAAGACACTAAAACAACAGTACTGCGCAGCCCTTCAGAGACTGAGCTAGCCTTTCAGAGATCTTTACAACAGTAAAAGACACTGAGGGCCAACAAAAATATCATTGCACACATTTAAACATTTACAACATATTGATTTCTTGGCCAGGGACCATGAGCCAATTGTTAAGCTGAAGGAAACTGTAGTTTAAGACAAGACCCAAGCCAAGTTGTGCTCAGGTTTGTCCAATTCTATGAAATCAGAATAGCAAATAATAAGATTTGGGTCTAAACACTTCCACTGTCTTTATGAAGACAGAATTGAATGAAGGTTTCTGGGCAGTCCCAGGTCCCATGTCATGCGTGTTATGTCCGTGTCCATCCCCCACCCCATACTTCTGCTGTTACATGCCCAAGGTATTCCCAGTTCTACCCTATGGCCCAAACCAGTGTGACAGTAGTCAACCACTGCACCTTTTCAAACCCTAGATAGGGGACTGCAAAACAATATAATGTTTTTCTAAAATACAGAAGTATGTGCTTCTGAAGAGCTGGTAAATTGTATGTAAACACTTATTTTAAATACCTATTAGCTGCTCTCCCAGCTGCAACTTTGCTCCTCAGAGCAAGAAGGAAGCAATACATTTGGGAACCCTGATGCAGCTCACTTAACTGGTTTATGTTTTGAGCTGTATCTAGAGGCATAGGCTTGCCTAAATAAACACTCCAGTGAGTGTGATTCCCAAGAAATCTGCAGCACCTGATATATGTTTCCATATAACAGCAGATCATTTTGGTGAAGCTTTACAAAGAAATTCTGAAATTAGCTGACTTTGAAGGTGCATTTGTGATCTCATTATGACTATTTAAGCTGAACATGTAAATTACTAAGTCCTTAAATTTTGGAAGGAAATCAGGGAAGAATCAAAATCAATTTATTGATATAAATACTGGAAGTCATAAATGCTTCACGTGATGTTTGACTTCCTGATAAACTATGCTGCTAAATGATTCCTAGTTTCAGAGCAGTGATGGCAGGGTTTGATAAGAGATCGTATCTACACTTAACCCAGGTGTTAAATATTTTATTCACTCTAGAATGAAGTCAGACTTTTGGTAGAAATAGTAGATCAAAAGGGATCAGTCCCACACATTTATCTGAGCCCATATCCATCCAAAGGATGCAAAGATTCCTCTGACAGTCACTAGTATTTTTACAATACACCTATCTTATATACAGCAGTAGAATGTAGAAAGATGCTTTACAGTCTCTTGTAAGATTGGTCCCATCCTCTGTCTAGTGTAGGCTCATTGTGTTTCTTGACAGCAGTAGAGAGAAGAATGTTAAATTTTTCTTGAAAAGGCGGGGGGGGGGGGGGGGGGGGGGGGGGAGGGGCTGGACAAAGCCACAAATCAAACCAAAAAAAAAGGGAACAAAACAAACACAAGAAAACACAAACCACACACCACAAAGACACACCA
>JANHGL010013969.1:0-69091 GCA_024611195.1 Ceyx melanurus | reverse complement strand
AGGGAGGGGAGAGAATTTCAATAGTAAAAAAAAAATACAGAGGAATTTTAAAAAAAAGAAAATCAACCCAAATCAGGAAACAGCATGACAGAAGACATAGAAATTAGGAGTTCAACAGTACCAGACCAGAAGAAAAGGGACAAGGACCAGTACTCTAGGGTTGCTTTTCTCCTTCAGATTTATGAGATCAGCAGTTTGCATTCCCCAGAAGATCTGAAGTACTCCCTTCAAGTGTAAAAATAGCACTTCCAGAAGGGAATAGTTCAGGAACAAACCATTCCTACAACTCAGTGGAGCATGGGGTGTGAACTCTTAAATGAGCTGGACCCTGTACTAGTTCTCCTATGCCCACAAATCATTTATAATCTTGCTGTGGAATATAACTCCTATACACATGCATGTGGCAACCTCCAGTCAGGACTCATTTCTAGACAGAAAATCCCTCACAAGCCAGCACAAGCAGCACTGAGGCCAAACTTCCTCCTTATTCCCAGATTATTTTCAATTCTATCTACTTCAGCATTTTCTGCACATGGATCCTATACTATTAAACTACTTCAAGGATGCCCTGACCAATCAGTCCTTTAGAGTATGATTCCGTTAGGCAACATCCCACAGGAAGACCAACTCTGGAAGTAATTTAAAGGAGAATTTTCTCCCCTCTTCTTCATATCTTTCCCATATGGACACACTGATTTTGAAAACTAGTGATAAGTCACTTCTTTTCCCCTCTATTTCCATTCAGGATAAAGCAGACTTGTCAAACTGTAGCAGTCTTTAACATATTCCAGATAATTAAGGATAAAGCCCAAGGCTGGTGAAGAGGAAGCTGAGGCCATTATTTTATTTCTCCTCCCATGCAGGAGCAGCCAACAGAGATGTTTGCCATGGTGAGAGAAAACAAGAAGAGCTCCACCAGCCCTGTTATGAGTGTCAGCCACATGAAGCCAACGAAACAGGAAGGAGCATCTCAGGACACTTCTGCCCAAATGCATGAGCATCGTGGTGCTCCTTCATTTTCTGTCACTGGGCTGTAATTGCCACTCATTCTCTGCCTGCTGCTGGCAGATGGGGTACTCCAGAGCCACGTGTCAATACAGACCCTCACAGCAAGTTCACGGTACCATTGACAATTAGTTTCTTCACAAGGGGTGTGTCAAATATCTCACACAGAGACAATCTGAATAAAGAGACATTCACACTGCAAATCCTGATTTGGGAACGAAATTAAATTCACATTGACATCTTTGGGACAAGCAAAAATTTAAGTATTCTTTTACACCACGATGCCTGACCACCTTCATACTCCAGATTAAAGTCTACCTGAAACTCTGCTGGCTTTCTAGTTAAGATGTTTACAGTTATTGGTTAAGGCTGAATATGAGTGGGAAAGTGAGAGCAGGCTACTCACAGAGGGGTTTCCCTGTCCCAACTGGGACTGGCACTGTGCCCACGCAGCAGGGACTGCTCCATCCTGCTGGCCTGCCAGCCACACCCGCATCGCTGCCTCGGGAGTCCAGAGCTCACAGCCCCGCGCTCAGCACAGAAATGATCCAAACCAGGACTTAGTTCGAGATCCATGAACAACAGTTCTATCTGCTGTAGCTAGCTGGCAATCTGAAAATGAGGGGATTTACTCTTACCCAGAGTTAATCCAGCCCTCAAAGCAATCCTGCATCACAGTTATCGGCAGTTACGACTAATTGAGGCTTCTAAAGCACTTTGAAAACCAGCCTTTGTTTTCAGGCTTTCCGAGTGTTTGTGAAATATCACCCTGGAGTTGGCTGCAGATATCTGACCCTAGGAAGGGCACTTTACAACATTTACGATGTGTTAATAACACTGTACAGACCTGCCAAACCGTAGATTTTCTGTACCACCCTAGCAGGGAACTCCAAAACAAATGGCAAAGCCCTAGCACTATTTCTTCCATTCAGCGCTTACCCATCTGCCTGCATTTGGTATCAAGAGCCTTATGGAACAAAAAACAACCATCATAACAAAAGCAAAGGAGAAACTGCTGCATTACAGCATTTCAAACACATTTTACTTAGCTTCTATTTTTTTCCTTTTAAACCTTTCCCGTGACAAGCATGGTACTTCGCAGTGTTTCTTCATGCTCAACAGCATCCCTTTTTGAATTACCCAATTTATACCATACAGCACCTCACGTTTAAAAGGCCCTTGTATCTGCTTTAATAGGGTTTGTTTGAGGTTTTTTTGAAACAGAGGCAGAGAAGTTGCATTGCCTGCTGTAAGTAACAAGACAGAGTCCTCTAAGTTTTTACTTCCGTTGCAATCACTATGCCAAACATTTTCCTCTGTGCTATAGTAAAACATTTAAAGATGACCAGTCTTTAAAATCAATAAATAATCCTGCAGATTAAATCCCTCTATCCCATACCAATTCTACACCAGAAAAAAATCCCATTTGACTTGAATTGTCTGATGGGCTGAAGTAACAAACTCCAGGACAGTCCTAAATCAGAGCTTGGATTTGATGTTGAACAGAGCCAAGGTTTTTCAGGTGTCTGCTATGGGACTCTGAACCATCAGGCACTAACCTAAATTTCAGAGAAGAGAGAACTGTAAATGTACTGGCCAATTACTGAAAATATACAGGCATAAAAAACACATCTCCATTCTCTATCTCCTTATGTGAACAGCCATGGAAAAATGCCTTTTAATTTCCTTCACACTTCTTTTTTGTTGTTGTGTTGACAACACAAACTTTTAACACTTCCCCAGCTTTGCAGAGGTACGTTAAATTGCTTTGCAATTTTGGCAAGAGTACAGCAATTTATTTAGCTAGACATTGGTCACACATTACCTGAAGGCTGCTTCCCACCAGGACATTCCTTCCGAATGAAATACCGTCTTATGCCTCCTACCCCAAAAAGCAAAGCACAAGTGCAGGGGAGAAACACTGTCACCTCATAACTGCAGCTGGCGTAAGGCCAAAACCCTCTGCAGGCTATGGCACAGCCAGCACCTGCATTAACCAGGGCCTGAAGGACATCTTCATGTTACCATCTCTGAAGGGTTTAAACTCCTAGGGAACTATTAGGATCAAATCGATTTACTGGTTTTCCTTTCTCTGATTAGGTACATGGCAGCTGTAGTTTAGTGCAGGTAGAGTTGAGTTTCGCTTGAAAAGAAACACCTGGACTTCCCTAATGCATTTGGCCATTTGACAAATTCACTTCTTTTTTTCCTCTTCCCTTTTCGAGTGTACAAACTTGCCTTTAAAAAAAAAAAAAGTTTCCCAAAACTGTACTGGCATTAATCTCTAACACCCAAAAGGCCACAGCTAACTTTCTAAAGAAATAACTGCATAGATATAAAAAGGTATTGTAGAAGTGTTGGGGTTTTTTTTCCCCTTGCCTTTTTTCTGAAGAATGAATTGCAGTATATTGTTGTCATGTGATTTCAGTGGACTTTGATTCATACTTTCAGAAAACTTATGTAGAATTACAGTAGATTTGTTTCTAAGCTTGACCACTGCATTTGAAGAACTGAACAATAACCTGGTTCTGTTTAGAAAAAGGACCAATATATGATCAGGAACCTGTGTTAATTGTTAACCAAAATTGAATGTGCACACAATAAAGCTGTAAATTAAATACAGGAAGATAAATAATCACCAGCAGTTACTGAGATTCAGATTAAGATATCCATAATCCCTCTGTGCTGGAGGTGACCCACATAAACTCTGTGTAGTTCTGGGAAACTTCAGTCCTCAAAGAACTTACAGTGGCGGGGGAACACCACCACACAGGACAAAAAAGCGCAACCAACCAAAATCTACAGATAGACAGATTCCACAGCTACAAGACCAGATCTTTTATTGCCTCAAAAGACCAGATATTAAATTAATAATTGTGATCAAAACATTAATAAAACATTAAATAATAATAATAAGCAGTGGCAACTGCTGCAGCTCAATCATAACTGTATTAAAGAAATGCCACAATCATAACTGATCCTTAACAAGACTTGTACACCTCAAAATATTCAATTAATCTAATGCTAAAACCCTGCCCATTTTCAAGTGGTCACATTACAAGTTCAGCTTTACTTTCTGAGGTTTCAGGTTGACAAAATTACCAGGTCAGTTCACTGAGACATCCCTGAAGCACACACACCCAGAACATGCAGCTACTCGCCTCATCTTTTGTATTTCAGCTTTGCCTGTGACTTGCTAGGTAAGAGTAAAACACAAAACACCTACAAACCTGACCCACAAAAAATACCCCCCCACACTTCTTTTTGAGAGATAATTACTACCAAGTTCCTTTGAGTCCCAAATGTGGATTTTATTATTCAGTAGCCTGAAACTAATAATTCTCTACTCGTTTTAGAATGTTGATCCATAAAGCTTATTACAGCCCATTTAAAGAAAGCTGTGTAGCTGTTTTGCTCCTGAGCTGGCTACACATGTTGGAAAGGTGAAGTAGCATCAAGTTGTACCGGGCTGCTGACACTCTGCTGATGCTCTGCACCTCTGTGCAGGTGGTTCATTTTCATAACTTTTTTCAGTACATGAAATTGACATTAACTATACCCAAATACAAATAAAATAAAATTCAATTAGCAGCTCAACTGAACTGCATATTTCAAGTATAAAAGGAAGAATATTTATGTTTGAAATGAAATTTTGTAATACCTATTTGTAAAATCAATTTGTTCTCTAATGGGGGAGAAAAATGAGAAAAGTAAAACCACTCTGAAAAATTGTACATTACTCATTATTTCTTTGAAACACACAGGAAAACTGATACTAAAAATTAACCATTATTGAATCAAACTTACTTTGTAGCAGATAATGCCTCAAACAAAGACTCAGATGCATTCCAGCATTCATAAAGACTAACTTCTCCTGAGAAAGAGCAGCCTTCTGGCAGCAAGGCAAAAGAAACCTCAGCTCCATTTGCAATACAGATTATCAATTAGATTTCCAGCTCCTGCAAAACTAGATAGCTCAAGTGGTTTCAATTCCCTTTGATTTTAATGGAGCTCAGCAGCAGCTGAGGGCTTCCCCATAGATATATTGATGTATGGAGACCTACTACTGCAGCAAACCATTTAGGGAATGGTCCTATCTGAGAGGACTGCATCACTGCAAGTCAGAGGCCTATCAGCAACCAGAGAGATTTCCAGGACTGAATTATGCAGATCAGTTCTTGGTCATGTTCAGTTTACAAATGTCTTGCTTGCTTAAAAATCAGTGTTCTCTTGCCTTGTAAGAGAACTGTTCTATTTCTCCAGAGAACTAGGTAGCAAAAGAAGGCATGGAAAATTGAAGTATTCCATCTCCTCCCCCACTGCCTGCTAAGGATGCATAGCACACACCAAAGCAGAGTGCTCTTGGAAAGGTAAAGCATCCATATGCCTCTGTGAGATTCACTGGTCCAGTTTGATACATCTAGCCACAACTTCTTCTAGATATGCACTTGCCCCAGGCTTCCTACAATATAAAGGAATCCAGAAGTGTTTGGTTTGCTTGATAAAATGGCCCCACTATCCTTTACCCAGAAAGTAACTATTGTTTTCTTAAGTGACTTTGATGAGGCTCAGAACACCCAGAGGGTTATAATAGAGTTTACCTGAAACTCTACAAATAAAACTAATAGGAAAGATGCTTTGTTTTATTTCAGTAAGCAAAAGACATCCAAGGCTGAGTGACCAATTCCACCTACATGTATCCTGATATAAACGAAGGAGTGAGGGTATGTGTATGACACGACTAAAAGCTAGCCCTGCTCTGATCAGATGTAACTGAAAACACAGTTTGGCCTACAGCTACCAAGTGTTCAAGTTTAAAAATCTAGTGATAACCTCTCAAGCAGTCTGCACTGCACACACAACTGCAGTAACATGCAGATTTGGCAAACAACATGCTACTGGAGCAGGAAATGTCCCAGAGCAGCCTGCAATAACAAATTGTCACTGTTCAGGCTAATAGGAACAAGCACTTAGGAAAGTTGATGCAAAGAACTGGACTGATCTTTACATAGTAGTAGGTGACAGCAGCAGCAGAGACATTTATGAAATTTGGAACAGTACATGGAACAAGGGGACTGCTGCTCTCCTGCTGTTGAGAGTGCCTTAGGCTGTACACAGAAGCACCAGGCTTTCATCTCCTCCACACTGCTCAGAACTGAGACCATGATCAGTATTAGATTAAGAGGCATTTTCATATTTTTTTATGTTCTGGATGGCAGAGAAATACATGCCATCATTTGAAGCCTTAGAAACCAGGTGTGCTGGGGATTTGATACATGTCATCAAGCATTAAAGGATCTCACTAATTTACTAAAAGCTATGCTAGGCAGTTATAAAACAACTTCATAATCATCTTTTTGTGGTGTCTGCTCCTTTTCCTCTTTGATATTTCAGCCCAGATAATACTTGACAGCAGAGTACCTAGTGGGATCATCATTCTGCTGCACACCTAGAGTTCATCTGCCTGCTTTTCTCTCACAGCTGGTCACAACCAGTAAACCAGACTTTTAATGCAATTGTTTCTTGCCCATGCCACGTGGCCTGCTCCATTAATTTCACTAAATTTATACAACAGAATAGAATAGTTGGAAAGAACATCTCTTACCACAGAAGACCTGAAAAGACTATCATTCCTCCAAGTCTGAATAAGAATTAAGTACAAGAATTAGGCTGAAAATGAGGGATGAGAGAAGAATGGTTTTTTTTCACAGTTAGACAAGCACATTCAGAATGGCTAGAGGTTCTAGGTGTAGGAATTTTTTACAAGGCTGCTGAAAGGCATTTTTCAGGCAAATGTAGACATATCATCTACACTTTGAGGAGCTCAAAATCTAAACATTAAATATGGATCAACTGTTTACTATTTTACTGTTGTACTATTCTTTAGGCTTCTGTAGAGTAATAAGATCTTTTTAACAACTGTTGTCATTTCCAAAAACCAAGAGCTGATTTCTTCTATTGCCCCCCTAACCTGTGCTAGTGAATGCAGGACACTTGGATGCAGATGCAGTACAACAATGCCCTACAACAGTGTGACTGAGGAAGAGCTACAGACTGGAAACCTCAGTACTCTGTAAGGCTGACCCTGAAAACCAGACTCAAGGGGTCCAGGTAGTGCAGAATGCTTCTCTCAAACCAATACAGCATAGCCTATCTATCCTGCTTACAATTTACTGACTGCTACAACAGAAAATTATCTTGATCTAAAAAGACTGGTGTGGTGAGTTTCTACTAAGTCTGAGAAACTGAGTATCTTTCCAAAGTGCTGTTGATCCCAGAAAAATTTCTAGGAACACACACAAAGATGTATGCCAAGAGTTAGTTCACCTTGACACCCTTGTTTTGAGGTAGTTCATAATCTCTCTTGCTCATAAGAGCTCACAGACCTGTAGTATAAGATTTTTCATCACCACAATGTGCTCTTAAAGAGTAACTCAAGTAGCTGAAAAACACAACCTACCTGGCAGCTATGAACAGCCATGTCTCCTGGATCAGTGATGTGCTATTTGGCACACAGTCAAAGGAAGCAATGAGTTAGCAATGTGGCATTTGGGTAAGGAAAGAGCTTGCAAAACTGAGGGGTAGCATACTTTGCATGTCTAGCAAACTGCTTGGACTCTCAAAGACTTGCTTTCAGCCCTGAAGATAGAACTTGTCCATTATGGCAGATGCACAGACACTTGAATAAATCCCTGTAAAATTACTCTGTGGGTTTCTGGAAAGCTGATGAGGGAACTCTGGTCTGGACTTCCAAGTGTCAAAGTTGGAATTTGAAAAAAAGCAGTGGAAAAGCTCTAAGCAGGACATTTAGAATCCTGGTCTTTCAAGATTTTATTGTTTAAAAAGCAATTTGCTTGGCTGCAAGCTGAGTAGTGTTGCTACTCAACGGATTCTGCCTACAAGTGGGATCTTCCTGAAGGCAGAAGAATAAACTAAAGCATCACCATCTCATAATTACAATCTCTCTGATACTCTTCAGCTGTCTTCATTAGAATGTATGTTTTACTTTCACTCTACTTCTCTCTGGTTTATTAAAAAAAAATAAAAATAATCCTCAGTACACATTATCTCCCACATATTTAGACTTTCTCCTTTGCCCTCCAAACACCTTCACGTGATTTCCCAAACATCACAGTACAACTCTGCCCTACAGAATGAGGAGGACCACAATCCTTTTCCCTTCTCCTTTGAATGAAAACACAGCAGGAAGGATTCCTGGAGTAATGTTTATTCAGCTGTGAAACAGTCTTCCAAAGGAAGTAACAGAATTGCTAACACCCGAGTCATTTTATCACCGTGACCCAGAGCACTGCAGAACTTGTATCCTCCCCAGCAGAGCAGAGCTGATCCTGTACTGTCAGAAACATCTAACCCTGGGCTCCCTTCTTCAGAGAATGCAAAGTAAACCACTAAACAATAAAAAATGTGCATCGATTCTTCTTGCTAGGTAATAAATACTTTGTTAAGCTTCTGATTTTTCTTCTTATGCAACCGTGTTGCATGGAAATGCGCTCAGCCTGTCTTTCCTCCTGCCAGGTGACTGTGCAGAGCTGGCAGGAGATGGATGCTCTGGAGAACATGCACTGAATGTTTGAATAATTAAGTAACTGGAATGTAACAGTTTTAGTTTAATTCTCCAGCACACTTTATCTTGAAGTACTTAGTTATAAAGCTAATCTCAGTAAACTATTCTCCCTTTGTCAGGATGTCGGGTACATTTTTACTGTGTTTCCTCATGTCAGTGGCACGGGTACGTATCCACAGGCCAGGGAAAGCTTTGGCAGGTCTGGTGCGCCTGTTAACTACAGCACTTCTGCTGGATACTAACTCTAAGTCTTTGGCTTGGAGCAAAAGCAGAGGTAAAAGATGGCAGATAAGGAATCAAATTCAGGTGGCTCCATAATGCCCCTTGCCTAACATTCTCTCATGGTCTCTCCCATCCCATCTATCTGCACATGGATTACAGTAATCCAAAGGACTGAGCACTTCCTGACTGGCCAGGCTGTAAAAGAAGATCCTGCTTATGTTACTGCATTGCTAGCACTGCAATGAAACACATTTTCGTGACCAAAATATTAAATATTTTTCATTCATATCAAGTTGGTGTCAGTGCAGAAAATCCACATTGTCTAATATTTTTCAATTTGAATCTTCCGAGTATGAAACAACACCCCATTCTCCACTTGCTGAACATATTCAGACTCCAAATGGTTAACCCATCCCCTCCCCCCCCCCCAAAAAAAGGGGGGAGGGGGACATTTTTCCTTGTGGGCTTCCTCACTATAGATGAAACTGAAAACAGAAGTGCCAGAATCCCACAATAAAGACTGCTCTTAACTGTATTTTCTTGAACTGACTAGAAGAGACAGGAAGATCAAAAACCCTGTGAGAGATAATAAAAGACAAGAACTTGAAAACTGAATTGTGTTGTGGCCACCAGAAATACCACTCTCCGAAGCAAAAATATTTGCAAGTGCATCCCTAGAGAATGGGCTGCCAAGCCCTGGCTCAGCAGCTCTGCTCTTTTTTCGAGCTAGATTATGCAAGAACCTTCTGTGAGCACATAGCAGGAGAAAAGCAGTAGTGGTTTTTGTCAAGCATCAAATTATTGTGAAAAACTAGGAATTAGCATATTAGATTAGACTATGCCCCCTATCAAGTTCCTCTTCGCAGTCATTAGCCCCAGATGCTCCAGAGGAAGCTGAGACAGTTCTAGTAGATTGTATTTCCCAGGAGACCATCCTCCCGTAGTCAGCACTTGGATAAGGCACTAAAGCATCAGAGGAGGACAACCTCCCTCTGTGCTGGAAGATTTCAGAGAAAAGGCCCCTAACTGGTGGGTCTCTGGATCCTTTCAGAGTAATTCAGGGTTAGCTGTAGTCCAAAGATCATTTCTTTTGTGTTTTTAATAAAGCATTAGAAGCCACCCACATTCTGCTGGGGTAGTAATAGTTTGTGTTTCATAGCTCTCGAACCATTTCAGCAAAAAACTGTTGCAAACCAGTATCCTTCTAAATGTCGTATCAGGCCCTAAGTGATATTTTGCATGGTGAGCTAATTAATTTTTTAATAAAAAGGAATCATCCAACTAGATGTCTGCCATGAACACACACAACAGTAGCTTCAGCTCAAATGTTTATGCAAGATGAGTACAGCTCATTTTTTTCCCTGTTACCTTTTGAGAGGCAGCAAGGCAGCCTCAGGCAGGCCTCTGTCTCCCTGGGAGTGTCACTGGGGAGCTGTACCACTTCAGACTTCTTCAAAATAGGAAAGCATTTCAAAACCAGCCACATACTTTAATTACTGGCAATTAGAAATTCCTGGGTTTGTGTGTTTACAGCTGAAAAATGTTAATGTGTGCCAGTTGTGTCAGAAAGTTTGATTAAGCTCTTTAAACTGAACTTGAAAAACTTAAAACACTCCAAACACTCTATGATCAGAGTATCTTGGGGGGCTTTCCAAAGTGACATGTAGAAGTCAGAACTGCTTTAATAGTCTCCTCACTGTTCCCAGTGGACAACAGCTTGCCTGGCTGAGACACACACCCAACAGAATTGGCAGAAGAGATTTCGATCTGGCAGTTTAACAAAGACTAAGCAGCATCTTAATCACATCTAAGATCACTATCTGAATGGCAAACTGGAGTTACAACTGAGGTTCAGATGAATATAGCTGGTGAGCAGAAGGGAGTATGAGCAGCTATGAAGTGAGATAAAGGTGAGGCTGTATGAGTTAGCTTTGTTTGCAGCATGCAGCAGAGCTGTGCTAGTAGTTTTCTTAGAAACCTAAAGACTCACAGAAAGTGCCTCAGTAAGAAAGTGATGTTGGGCTAAGTTCACAGGCAACATACAAAGAGAACAAAAGAACTTTTTTTGGTCTAACAGAGATGATATTTCCATAGGTATGTAAGGCTGATGATGAATGTTTGCTACAGAGCTCTCTGTGTCATAAAATATGAGCAATAAAATAAAGTCAAAGAATTGAAAAGACAAATGACAAGCCCCTGTGCATCATTAATGAATGATGAGGGTAGAAAGGCAGAAGATAACCTTCCATGCATATAATGATGATGTCTTTGACTAGTGTTGCTTCTCTATGCCTGCACGTTTAATAAGATGTGTTAGAATTAAAAATTTAAGAATCAAGTCCATGTGCTCCATAAAATATGAGGAAAGAAGCAACTCTAGCCTAAGTTAAGATCTTAGCATTGTAGATCCTCTTAAAGAATGAGACATGTTGATTTATGCAAATACCATAAATGAAGCATGTCACTGTTCTCATACTGGAAACAAAACAAGTCATACACTCAGTAATCTCATGCCTCATTAAAGGAAGAACTTTGATACTTAGTGAAGAGTTTGTACTCCACAGGAAACTATCCATCATTGTATCAACATTTTGTCAGCTGCTTTATACCTGAGGCTGCTACAGACACCATGCTCACTAGTAGGGTACTATATTTTTTTCTGAAAATCACAAATTAGAGAGAAGACACTAAAAGGTCACACACTGCTTGTAACACTGTCCATTGCAAAGGAACTGAACACACACTTTAATGAGCAAACCCCCACGGTATAGCCCTTTCAGCATCACAGTACTTCTTAGGGGAGGAATGAAAATAGTAAGAATGACAACTTTATTTTTTGTAGATCTTTAGGAAGTGTTTCCAGTGAAGTAAAACCTACTCTATCCACTCCAACATGGGAGTCACAGCTATATTTCAAACTTTTCCCAGGATTCATGACAAAACAGGACTAATGACAATTGGACTCAAGGATCTTAAAAGTTATTTTCCAACCTCAACAATTCTGTGATTCTGTGATCCACTGTGCTCCCACCACAGGCACCCTCAGACATATACACACAAAATAGCTTTCCAGTTATAACTACTTAGAGTATTTCTGAAAAGTAAGCCTTAAAAGGGTGATGCCAAAGAACTGGAGGGGTGGCAGTGGGACCCCTCAGCAATGATCTCGAAAGGCAAGGAGACATCAGCCATGCAAGGTGTGCTGGGGCTCCTGGTAAGAGTCAGGATGTGCAGTTTTGTGCTGTTAATCATGGGAGACCCAGAAGATGGAGTCAGATTGGTCTGAGATTGCAAGTCACCTGTTCATAAAAGGGGTAGAGACCTGCCTCATTGTCTGCTTTGTGCCTACTGCACTAAGAATACAACATATTCCAGTCACAGGATCATAAAACTGTCATCTTAGGGGAACAGCTGCACCTCTGCAAAACCCAGTTTGAGAGGTATTAACCAATCTTCTGCAAAGTTACCAACACCCTTCACTCCACACAGCAATAATGGAGCTGGTAGCTCCCCAATTGACAAAGGCAGAGAAATCACCTCTTACAAGTGAAACAAGCCACAGGAGTAGAGCAGATATTGTATCATCCTGTTGACTAAGTATTTAGTTCTTTCCTAAATATTGCCAGTAAAACTAAACCAAAAGGCATCTGGTTTCATCCCAACAAAGGCGGGTTGGGAAGCGATCCCAGCTATGAACAAGATGTGGAATGTGAAAACTCACATTTTTTAACCTATCCATAACAATAACAAAGGGAAAAAAACCACGAACAATGGTTCTGGATGTTTCAATAACAACCCAGCATAACTGGGGTGTGATTGGAATGGCAGTGAGTTTTACAGTGAATGCCAAGCACAAACTCTGCCTCTGGAGAGTTTGGCTGGAGGGGTAGAAAGGGGGTGTGCACAACCAGATGATGGAGTGAGGCTGAAATCCTAATGGAGAAACACATCATAAAAAAGGGAACAGAGTAAAGGTATGTCACAGCTTTTAAAAAGAAAGATCCACAATCCATTATGATATATCTCATACCTTGACTTTTTTTTTTTCCTACAAACACTATTAACAATTCTCTTTCCCCCAACTCCAAACTTTGTTTGAACTTTAAAATGATGAAAACATACTTCAGTGAACCATTAGCATCTCTCAATGTCTTCCAGGTTAAGTCTACACAATTTACAAAGCAACTGATTTTCTTTCCTCCCCCCACCTTTTTTTTGTTTGTTTGTTTGTTTTTTTTGTTTTTGACTCCATGCCGCCAGCTCTACAAATACAGCCTGGAATCAAAAGTCTGATCCTAAGGGCTCAAATATCATCACCAATAATAAAAATCTGATAACCACCATTTACCTGAGAGTGATGCTATTAATGCGCCAGACAAAGCAGAAAACCAGTTCACCTTCCCACAACAGTATTGTCTCTTAATTGCTGGTAATAACAAAAGTTCACTTCCATTAAGTAAGCAGATTTGTCAGACATCTGGGGAGCATGTCTAGGAGGTGAGTACCACTGTTTTACAGGCATTTCCCTTGCTGTAATGACATTTCAGAAGTTACTTGCAGCATGTAAACTAGAAGTAGGATATGCATTTAAGTACTGTTGAGAAACAGCTGGACTAAGAAAAGCATCTGGTTTCTATACCATAGAAAATTTATACCTCAAAGCAATTAAAGGTCTTTAAAGTAAGGGACCATGCCCTATTTCCCACTGAAGGGAATGGCCAACCTTCCAAGGTCTGCAAGAGGAAGAGGCCACCATCAAAACCTTCAGGAGTAAAAAAATAATATATTTCTTTTACTATATGTGAAAAGTTCTTGGTCAAAACACAAAGGTTTTTTGTTTTGTGTAAACAACTCATAATACTAAGTCTTATATATGCAATTTTCCTTAGGAACTTGAATTCTAGTTTACTACATAATGAGGATCTAGACAGTCTAGTTTTCTATATAATGAGAAATATAAATATATATATTTTAGCAGTATATTCTACACAAAAAGGACTGTAAAAAAAAAAATCCGTTCTCATAACTCACAATGAGGAGAGAGGAGAGGCAGCACCTTTATCCTGCAGGGGCTGGGAGAGAGATGCATCACTGGGTTGTGTGATAAAAGGTTCTGACCATGCTTCAGGGGAGTATATTGCACAGCTTCTAAATATACATTTCTGTATAGCTCAGAATGAAAAACAGACGTCACAACTAGTATCATATGCCAGTAAGAGGAATGATTTTTCCACATAGCCTTGCCTACTCACACTTTTACTAGAGCAGTGCACTAACACTGGACAAGTTGACTTGGCCAGCCTAAAATGGCTGGTGTAAGAGAAAATCAGAACAAATGCAGTAAAATTTAAATCCAAAGCTTGGCATCATGGAAGAGAAAAAGGCAAAGTTATTACAAAAACTTGGAGAATGTTGAGTAAGAGCTGTACTAAAACTATATTTAAAAAATATTTTTATCCAGCTGAATGCCAGAGCTTGTCACTTCTGTGTAGTTTAAATGACTGAATAGTTGGGATGAGCAATAATACCATGGCAGATTGAGTCAAGCCAAGATGTGATTCTTAGCTCTGCTACCAATTCATGCAGATAAATCATTCAAAGTCTTCGTGCTTTGACTTTCCCATCTGAGAAAGGAGATATTCAGCTTAGTTCACAGAGGTGTTGAAATGTTGATCATTTTTATGCACACAGCAATGTGAACTCATTGGGAGAAAGGTGTTTTAGATGCATTAAATATTCTCCTTGCTCTTATGCCTGCTTTCCTCTTCGTACAGTTTATGAGTAGTGTTATTCTTTTGACTAAACTTAAGCCCATTAGAACTTGACAGTATGGAATTTACATTCTTTGCAATGATAAATGAATTTAATTTTCTTCAAGCAAATACATTCCAATCCAGCAGTTAAGCATAAGACTAATCTCTTTTGTTTCACATGACTATTGAGTGAAAACGAGCACTCAAGTGTTTTGTCAAATAGAGGCCACAAGAGTTTTGCAAGAATAAGCAGCAATTGGCAGTTGACCCCTGTGATTTGAAAAAACCTTCTTTTCCACATCTTGAAGAAACTATCAATAATGTGGTTGCCACCCCATCAATTTGAACATGGTATAGTATTTGTTCACACAGGCTAAAAATAAAACAAACAAAAGAAAAAGATACACATTTCCCATCATAGTCTTGTCCTTTCCTCTAGAACTGCATGTAACTACTGCTACATCTCGCTCTGACTTTGGAGGGAAAAACAGCACTAACTGTAAGTCTAAGAAGTCTGAGGTAAGAGACAGATTCTTCATCATCTTTACAGGGATTGGGTTTTCTTTTGCGGTTTTATCAGGTGTGGTGCATTTCATAAAACCATGAGAATTTAATACACCAGCAATAATCTCTGACCATTTCTGTTGTCTCCCTGTTTTACACATCAGTAGTCACACTTCTTGACCTGGTGAACTTAAGAGAAATAAATGAAAATTGAAGTTTCTGTGCATACAAGTTAATGCACCTAAGAAATAGCCTAGCACAGAATAATCTACAGGTCAGTTATAGAAAGATTTAATTAATGAACAGCATACATGACAAAATTTCTTGAAATGGTGAATGCTAGGAGGCAGAGACAGGTCTTTTCTGTCTGGAGCAGAAAACTGGAAGAGCTAATGTGTAAAAATCTCCAGGGGACATGCAATGCAAAATCCAATAAAGCTTTTAAGGGGAAGGGACACCTGAAGAGTCCTGCTTGCCTCAACCTCAGATATTATTAAGGTAAGCAAAAACTAAATCCTGCCATCAGTAAAGGCACTGGCTCGGTTCTTGTAAAAGTGTAGTTAACATTAACTTACACAAAATTGGCACATCAAATGTTGAGTGCTATTACACTCAGAAAGGGGTGGTGGAGAGGAAGGACCAGGTCTTGGAACAAGGGTGTGAAAAAGATTTGTGTCTTAATTTTCAAGATCTCTGTAGACCAAAATAAATGCTAAATCACTTATTTAATTCCCCAAAGAAGCCTAAATGTCCTACCTCCCACTCTGGGACAAGAGGAACATAGAAAGATGGGTTTTTAAGGTTACAGGTTTCTCATCTGCAAAATACCTGAGCAAGATTTGTAGACTGAAAGTACAAGCACCAGAGGGGTGGACAAAAGCTCAGTAAAGCAGCATTCAGAACAATATTTTGGTTAACAGATCACATCTCATCTGGGGTGACATGTGGGCTGCCACTCCCAAATCCACTCAGGAGATCAAGCAGGAAAAGATAATTGGCTATGACTGTTGAGGCTGCAAAGACTCTCAATGTGAAGAGCTGAAAGCAAAAGGACTTGCTGCATTTAAAGTATGTCCCTTCATGGAACAGCAAGATGACTCCTTCACAAATGGTAATGCTAAAAAAACAAACAAACATATATATATATATATATAAGGATCTTAGTTACAGTGTACAGGCACTGCTGCAGCACAGAAGGTGGTATGCTCATCATTGTAGACAGAAGTTCCCATTGCTTGTTTTATTATAATCAGAAAACATTTATTGCTTTGGTTAGGTCACAATTCCTGATTCAAAACTATTACATCATAGCAGAGAGAGGGGAAAAGAAAATTCAGAAACAAAACTGAATTTCCATTTGGATTTCAGAATAAAACCTTAAGTACTTTATTCTTTGTAACAGAGAAAAAAAATGTGTGATCCAGATTTTTCATGAATCAGTAGCAGTATTGATTAATATAATCTTAAAACCAGTACAAAACATGTCCAAACAGCCCTAAGAATCAGTGTTCCTGAGAGGAAAACTTTGACATTCTGTATAGCCTATCCCATTGTCTCTGAAAGTAGTTTAGACATTTATTTGCCCTGTATTAATAATTATTAAGCATGAGAGAAATTAACAGTTCATAAAAAGCAGAGGAAGAATAATAAAAATATTTAAAGACAAAAGGTTGGAATTTAATCCTTTACAGAAACATTCTCCCTGACCATTGAAACGCTGCCTTTCTTCAGTATTAACAGCCAGCACTGAGCGCTGAAGGATGGGCAGGTGGTGCCACTGGTTGGTATTTCACTCTAAGGGAGGGTCTCCTTTGAGCTCAGTACCTCCTGCCTAACCACAGGGGCTGGGAGGCACTCCCCACTGCTCCCCTGGGGGATTCCCTCCCTGCCCTTAGAATTTCCTCCTGTTTGGCATGTTAGAGGTTGTGATTCTGTTCCCGAGATCTCCACGATGACCCAAGTCTATATTATTAAAGGAAAAGAAGCCGACCTTGATAGTTTGCTACACAAGAAAGGATGTCACTAAAAAAAGCCGTGAGACTGGTTCACTTCAGAGCCTGCTCATATGAGTCCTGCTGCACATGCAGAGCAGGTAACTCTCTGAACAGTCTTGCTAAAGACACTGAACATACCTCTGCACAGCTCAGCTGGAAAATAATAGAAAGCTTTTCTAGTACAATGCCACTAAATACTGCCTAAGCAGGAGAGCCTGCTATGAGAAGACATCTCAGTTTAACCTTCTGGAAATGACCCAAGCCCAGCCCCAGCTGCCCTAAGAAGGGCTGGAAGTGCAGCAACAGCCCAGTGCTATTAAGATTCATATACAAATTATGTCTGCCATCCAAACAGCCTTAAATAATCAAATATTAACAGTTTATTGTAGCAAGTTGACAATAAAACCAAGAAAAATCTCCAGATAAAATTCCCCCATGATTGTGCCCAGGAATTCAAGTTCAACAGTTTACAAATTGTAGCTTTAGCAGTTGGTTAAATACTATGTGAAAAGATAGTAAAATAAAATCGACAAACTTCTTGCAACATTACCAACTGAAGAAATCATGTAATGTCCCCTTTCCAGGGAAGTTATTTTATATTTATAGAATATATTTATATTTTTATGTTTATAACTAAGAAATTATCGCTACTGCAAAGGTAAATGTGGTAGTTACAGATGGTTGAATGATGTTCAAGATATATCAAACACATTTTTCAGCAACTGCTGAAAATCTGTGACTCATATTTTCCTACTATAGAACTATTTCTATAGCTAGTATATAAGCCATCTGAATATTTGCCAACTTGCAGTGACTAATTTATTCAAATGCAATTTTTCCATTATTCCCATCTCTCTCAAGGAAGTTTTTTTTAAGATCTTGATGTGACTTACTGACCAATTTCCCTTTGCTCTATTAAATTGTAAATTTTGCTTAATTTATTAGCTTTTGTGTATGCAACATGTAGTTATTCTTGTTGATTGGTTTCATTTATTTGTTCCTGATCGTGAGATCATAGATGGGCCTCCATACACAGGATGGGAAACTTAACTACCCCAAACAATCAACAAATACCACAGAAAAGAAGACCCATCTCTTAGTAGAACAGACTATAAACCTCATAATACAACCCACAATCGTAAAAGCAAAGCCATAAGCATTCTCTGAATCTTCAGCCTGAGAAGGCAGAGTAACCAGAAAGACTATGAAGTCCACTCAAAAACTTTACGAGTTGCTGCAGTAACTGCATGGCAACTATAGAAAAACATAGATAGAAAACATATTTGATAAGAAATTAACATGAATCAAGGTATACAGTAAGATCAAGTAAACCAAAATATATATATATGAAAAAAGATTTTATAGTTAGAAGAAAACCATGTCCTCTAGAAGAACAGATTTAATCTACAGCATTATGTTCAGCTACATGTTTGCATAAATGCAATCGTATAACAACAAAGCCAAAAGAGATATAACTGAGCAGTATGCCAGGCTGAACTTCTCAAAACACATGAACTGCCCTGCACTGAGTGACATCACTGTCTCAGTTTCCCTTTATGTGAAACAAAAATTTCCTACTGTCATGGCAAGAGTTCTGGAGTGAATACCTGATCCATACACTGCATTTTAACACATCAGCTCTACAAATAACAGCGTATGTAAGCATCACACAAACACGTGTCCTATTTTTGTCCCTACCAATACAGATTTTTAAAATTTATGAGAATTTTACCAGAAAGTAGAGGGTAGCAAGGGGGAATCAGATTACTTCAGGCCCCTTGACTTTACCATTTTTCCAGAGTCTGTAGCAACAGGGACCTTTCTGTTTCAGAAAAAGTCCAACCTGCTCCCTCAATCTGCTGTGATGCAATGGGATTTGCATTCAGCACACAGCACTAGTGGTCAGAGGGAATCACCATCTCCATCAAAGATCATGCACTTTAAATCCTTTGCTAGTTCAACTGCTATATATTTGATTTTAATTAAAGTTCTGTCATGAATTATAAAAGACCAGATCTTGGAAGTCATTAATTAAGGCCCCTCACTGTCTGAATACTAACACTAATGACAAGGAGATGTAGAGCACCTATCAGCAAGCAGCTGCACAGCGGCAGCAGCAAAGCAGCACAACTATTATTCTGACATGTTCACGATTGCACTTGCCAATTGTTACAGCAAAAGCTCTCCCATGAATACCAACAAAACAGCGTGGGGGGAGAGAGTCAAGCTTTGGCATGACACTGTTGGGAAGTTGTGCATCTTCCCAGAATGTGAGAAATGGGCCGCTCAGTGCAGTGTGCCTTGGGACTGCCCTGAGATGTGAACGCAGAAATCCCGCACTTGGCTGCTATGGGGCTGAGGAGATGATCAAGCAATCACATCAGCTTAGCTCTTGCTCCAATGTGTGATCCCTATTATCAATTAATTGTTCTTGCAGAGAAACTATTTCTCTGAGTATTTTCACGGTTTCACCATATTGCCTTGCACTGTGCTCCATTTATGGCAAATTAGCAATATCTCCCCATACACATCCTTGGCATTATTAACATATCCTTTTCAGTGTAAGCACTACACTTCCCATTTTGCTGGGATCATTTTCACTGAAGACACATTTCAATTAATGACCTTAACAGTTAATAGGTCAGGTCTATGCTACTTACTACAGTCACTCTAAATAGACATATGTAAAACTTTTTTATTATATCTACTCTGTCTGAAATTCAGGCCTGACAAACAAGAAATGAGTAACTTCAAACAGAAGTATTTTAGATTAGTTTCTAACCAAGTTCACAAAGGCTTTATGATTTCTACTAGCTAGTAGAATGTTCAACAGCAATGAGTAATCAGAACACCCCCAATTCAAGCTACAAGAACCCACCAGATGTCACTTCATCCTACCAAATAGTTAAAACAGGTGAGGATTACACTGGGAAAGCATGTAGAGACAAGAGATAAATTTATCAATGGAGTTTTAATTTTAAACCTTCACTAGACTATCTGGCATCTTTAAGAAGGCAGAAGGAAGTTTGTCCTGGTGACAAATAGAAATCTGGCCTGTGGTTTTGCCCAGAGTAGTTCAGTGTATTTCTGCTGAAGTAATTCACCCAACAGGAGCTCTGCAATGCCAATTAACACCAGCTGAGGACACAACCAGGAGTTTCTGGTTCAGGCAGAAGCAAAATGTACAAATGCAATGGAAAATGTTTTGTCAAGAGTAACAGATTAACTTAAGATTCATTTCTAATTTAGTAGCAAGCTAACAAATTAAACCCATGTGTCAATGGAATTTCACATCCTTAGGACTTAACTTCCCAAAACAGCAGGGATGAGAGAAACAAAAGCAAAAATATAATTGCTACCTTAATGCTGAAAATAGCATCTGGTACCAACTGTTGACCCTTAGTACATTGTCCCGCTCTCACCACTGTGCACACACACAGATTTCCCTCATCTGGTGGTCAGACATGGTGCATTATATCACTGGAGTCTGAGCCAGGTGCTGAGCAGGCAAAGAGCATATCCAGATAATGTATGATGTGGATGCTTAAGGCTTACATTCTGTAGGGATCAACCCTTCAACATACATGTCTCAGATGAACTCACTTGCCAGCAATATAAATGAATTCTCACTGAAGTTATTAATCCTTTTAAACTCAAATGGGGACTGCTGTGACTAATCATTGCTTCCTGGAGACAACTTTACTAAAACGGCTAATCTGCTAATATTATTCTTTTCTCTGTTTCCACAGGGGTATGTCTCCATCAGGCAGCTGCAGGAAACACTCACTGTTTGTTATGGGAAGAGTGGCTGTTACCTGGAGCTTAGTGTCTTGTCAGTACCAAGCACCAGAAAGAATTTAGTCCCTTAGTAAAGTAATACTGTTGTAGAGATGGTCCATCTTCAGCAGGGGTACCGATAAGAAGAAGCATTGAGTAGATGATTCATACACACCTCAGGTTCAGTGGGGCTTCAGTCTGGCACACCACTGGTAGACTTGCTACTCTCCTTTAGTGACCTACGAGTCAGACATGTGGCAAAACACAACAAAATCTCTCCTTCAGCTTAGTCCAGTCCCATTGTTTCTTTTATTAGATCTTTGGTTTCCTGGTATTTGTAAATTACACAGACCCTGGAACTAACAAATACTGCAATGTTTACTAAGTGCACCCAGTTAATAGCCAGCTCACTCTGTAATCAGAGGATCAGCTGCTTTCTCGAGATCTTAATTCTGCTGATGATTTTTTATTTCTTCAGCCTAGCAACAGGTTTCAGATTAAAATGTGAAACCCCACTAAGAATAAACCCATCATTCTCCTGTGGCCTGTGCTCACTGACACTCTGCCTAATGTATTCCCCTGGAACCACCAGGAGATCATCAGCTTTTGATAAGATTTTGGAGTAAGTGACAGTAGGAATTGCTACAGTGCATTTCTGGAGGGATGACTACTGTGTCAGCAAATTACCCGGGACAGCACCTGAAGTCTAATCCTGAACTGCTGAGTGCTCCTGAATAATTTAAAAAATAATTTTCTGAAACAGAAAAATGCTTTGATAAAAACAGCATGTGAATATACAGAGTCATGCATCTCTTATCACAGTCAGACTTACTGAGATAGGTAGCTTATGGCTCACAAGACATCTTGATTCCCTTTTTTACGGTTATTACTGAAGTATGTCCTCAAAAGAGGCATTTGCCACCTCAGACTGTGTGGTTTCTGCCATACAGTTCCTATTAATGCATGAAAGCAGGCATTTAAAAAGCAAATCTGTCATCTTACTGAAAGAAGATGGCTTAAAGTCTTCAATATGGAGTGGTTCTAACCTGAAACACAGTGACTACACAGGAGATTTTTAAGATTCAGGAGACATCAACTAATGTATATATCAAATAGATACTTAATATAGACCTTATATGCAAAAATGAAATTACTTTTTTTCCCACAAGTAGATGAAAGTTGTAGTTGTAACTGTTCATCTTCTGTAGCTAATCCAGAGGTTGCACCTATGGACATAGACAAGATACTTCGTAGAGTGAATATTATGGTAAGAGAAAGGAGATCTAGGTTACTGTTTCAGCTCTTCCATGAAGGGTGTTGGTGGTCCCTATGTTATCTTCTGTGGGGTTTTTATTCCTCTGTTTTCTATTGCTTCTTCCCTTAATTTTTAACTGCCAGAAAACTATTCAATATCAAATGTTTATGCACTAAACTTTAATAGCAGTTAAACTGTCAATCTGTCTGTCAAAACACATCAGTTCAAATGTTTCAGAGTCTGTCTCCCTGATTTTAATCTCATCTAATCTGACAAAAAGCATTCTACCACTACACCATGCTTAAAAAGCAGCACCTATGTAGCACACCAAAAACAGGATTATCCCATACAGTTTAAAGTGAAATATAAGGATGCCAGAAACACTTTACTCCAAATTTAATTGCAGTAAGATAGCACTTCTACTCTTAAAAAGAAATGTCACCACTGTTTATTTTTCTGGAAGAGGACAGCTCAGCAAGGATCTCAAACTGCTACTGATCTCCTGTGCTAATAGAAGAGAGTATCTCCCACTTCATAGTCAGAAACTGAATGTATTGGTCCACTCAGTATCCATTATGCTTCCTACATGAACATCACTTCACTGTTCACTAGCTGAGGTAGTGCCAGCAAAGCAGTTTACTAGCAAAACTGTGATCAAAGGCCAGCAACAATGAATCACTGCAGCTCTCTATCGTATCTGTTGCCTTGATTTTTTATGAGAAAATGGATATAGAAAGTGACCTCAACCTACTTGCACAACCAGCAAAGAAACAAAACACGGTGACATTTTCAAACTGCACAGACCTCACAGTACATTCAAAAGTTTCCTCATCCCTTTCTGATTCAATATTCATTAGGACACACTGAGAACTGAGCATTCATTAGATTTCAATTTGGTTTTTGAGTGCAACAGGAATGTGCCAGGGCACATTTGGCTTTAAATGGCCTCACTGTTATACCCTTCTTAATGAAAGCTACTAAGCCATCATAAATTACATTAAAATTCTTATGACAATGATGTGGTTCTTGTGCAGCAGCCCTTGACCTAATGCAGAGAACAGAGATAACTGCAGAATCTTGTGACATAACACATGGTATTTTAACTTATTTAATTAAGGAGAAGCCAAGAGTAACTTGGCACATCTCGTGAAGGCCTTCTTAGCCTTTGTTCTCTTATAGTTTCACATGGCCAGACACAAATATAAGCTGTCATCACAAAGTAGGGGAGTCATTCCCCACAACAAAGGGCAGGGCCATAGAAAACCGTATCATATTTTCACAACTGCCACTTATTAAAGCAACTCTTAGAAATGATGCTGGGTATTTCCTGATAGGGAAAAGAAGATGTGTTTTCAAAGCTGAACTAGAAGGGGAAAGTTGTTCACTGTTCACTCAAGTGTTGTTGGAATCATGCATTAAAGGATGAGAGGGCATAAAGACAAAGCTACTTGCTTGCAAAAAGCTTCAGTCAAGTACAAAGTTCCCATAACTGCTCTTTCTCTCTGGAGCATTAAGTGCTGCTTGCCACGGCTGATTCACACAGCTGCTCTGTTGGGCTGTCAATGGAACTGTCTGGGCTCCTGCTAATGCTTTCTCTCTGAACCCCTCTGCCCATCCTTTGAAATCCTTGCCTCTATGTAAGACTGTTCAGTTCACAGATGATAGGGTGCAGTTAGCAAAGTAGCTCAATATTAGCAGAAATCAATGAATTATCAATATTTACTGTTTAAAAACAGATCTCAAACTGTTATGAGTAAATACCAAGCACCAAAGTATTTCCTTTTCTTAGTAGCCCTGTTTGGTTACAAGAGTCGTATCTGAAAAGCTTTCATTTAACATTCAGGGGAAAGCCATGACAACCTTTATTCTAACATACAGCTCCCAGGAACCATGATAGCTGGACTCATGTTTAATAGGAACTGGAGACACTTGGCTGGCCAGAACACAGTTTGCATTCATGCAGAATTACCAGTCTCCTGTCTTAACAAGGTATGAGCCAAGCCCCTAGATTAGGAATATTAATATATAGCAAAAATTAGGCTTGTAATAAGATCTCATAGCTGGCAGAATAATGAATGACACAATAAAAAGATTGTCTGTGACAATGTCCATATTTACACCAAAATTTCTGACTAAGGCAACTGCACCAGAGGACCAAAACCCCAGTATAAGCAAACCTGGAACACTGTACAGTTCTGCTGACGTCAACTGATGAGGACAATTTCTGTTGCTGAATCTGCCTGATGATCTCTCACCCATCAGACTAAGGTGATACACTGTGCCTGTTGGTGGCAAAGCCTCAAGCTGGTTCTAAACCCAAACAACCCACAAGAATCTTATTGAGAGCCCTGCAAATTCTGCACGGAGGAGGGAGGGAGGGAGAGACGCTCCCACCAAGCGCGGGTGAGCCCTGTGCACACAGACCTACAGTTTGTGTAGCCTGAGCAGGAGAGGGACAAGAAGCCTAACTCGTCTGTGCTGGCACATGCAGGGTCTGCCTCAAAATCCGTAATAAAAATGTTTACTGTGAGGCACTGTGTAGGAGTGCAACCACATATGACTAAAACAGATTATTATGTCTGCAGGAAAAAAAAACAAACAAACAGGCTAAAAATTATAAAAATACTTAGCCAGGAAAATAACATTTAGGATTTTTATTTTTTTTTTCTGGTTAAAAGATATGTAGGACATTTTAACTTCATCATTAAGTCAGATTTTGTTTTTTATGCTCTCTGGCATAACTAAATGCTTTCATATATACAAATGAGGATAAAATATGGCCTCTTTCAACAGTAATAAGTATCTGCCTGTTGCTACCTTAAAATCACAGCAATCACATCTGGTAACTGCCCTTTTCTCATGTTTCCACTAGTTTTCAGACTTCCTCTTGTGGTAGCTTGAGACTGCGCATCTGGATGTTTTAAACATACAAAGGAATTGCTAGAGCGAGCAGAAGAGAAAACGGTGCCGAGAGTCAAGATGTGCAGATAAGCAACTGGTGCACTGTGCAGCTAAAGTAACAGACAGGCAGGAAGGGAAAAGCTTTTTCCAAAGAGAAGAACTCAAGTTTAGGCAGAATGAAGACTCACATTGTCTGTGGCTTTGTTTTTAAAGTACTATTAATCCAAGTGTATCTTTTTAACAAAACTTTAGCTGCACCGTCGCCAATCATTAAGTTTCCTGGGGACAGCACTCCCAAAACAGACAAAGAACTAGCAGTGGTAAGTGTTGGTTTCATCTTTGCTTCAGATTTGTCTTGTTGTTTCATAAGCAGATGTTTCTTACTTGTTTCAGCTAAGGCTGAGGAATGACTGTAGCATTCTCTCCCCAGAGTCTCTGGCAGTGCTAGCTAGCAAGCAAAGGTATCAGCTTTCAGAAGTTAAAACGAGAGCCAAATAATGTTTCCTCTCTTAAAATTTTCAAAGCCGACAAAGAAATGGCTTGGGTTTGTTGTGGGTTTTTTTTCTGTTTGGTTTTATTGTGTTTTTTTATTTTTCTTAAGCCTGAAACATACAAAAAAATATCATGAAGTCATTGTGACTATAATCAAAAGATTGCAATGGTAAGAGGGGAGAAGGGTAAACAAGAAACTTTTTTACTTCAATCGAGTAGGCGTGAGGGCTGTTGGGACTCACTGGCTGCATGTAGCATAGCTATCTGAAGTTTGCTTTCCAGGTTGTTTACCATGCACTGCATAAACACAACTTTAAGGGACAATTACAATTGAAAGCTAGCTTAAATTTCAGAAGCCATTGTGACTATTTTTGACTTTGAAACAAACCCCAGTCTCAGTGGTTTAAAGAATTATTTCTTTCAGAATTCAAACTGGAACAAAAAAAAAATCATTTTAAAAAAAAAGGAGTTTGGATTTCTGTGACATTACAAATTACTGCTATAACCTGATAGCATTTTATTTTAGCCCTGTGGACCTTCATAAAAATGACATTGCAGGAAAGTCCATTTAGGGGAGATTGAGATGGATTATCCTTATTTCTGCATTTAAATTATAGACATTTCTTCAGCAGTAAATCTATTTTAAGGAAGATTGAGATAAATTATTCTTATTTTAGGGGACAGAGGTTTGAAAGTTTGTCACATTTCTTTAGGAGTTGGTGTGCATCTTGGGAAAGTTTGTCAGGTTAAAGGGAGGGTGGAGAGAGAATTTCCAGATGGGAGCTGTGGTGGAAAGCTTAGGAAAAACAGACAAACTGACCCAAAAAGGGCACTCCTCAGACTTGAGCAGAATAAATTCATCCAAGGCTTTGCCTTAGCAGAACAGCAGCCAGAGGATGGGGGCAGCACATGTGGAAGAGTGAGGTCCTACATATCTATGGGCAATTTAACTACTCTTAGATAATCTATTTTCTTAGAGACAGTCAAGCTTTTATTCAATAACAGCAGTCCACAAATCCCCCATCTCGGTTTCTTTCAAACAACCTATTTATTATGTGTACTCAGAGGAAAATTACAAGTTGGTTTAACACTGCAGTTCTGCTTTGTCTTTCTTGTAGTATTCTTGGGTAATGCTCACTGGCTGCCTTCCCCTCACACCCTCCATCAGAACAGCCCCAACACTCCACATCAGAACACAAATTGCTATGTTGCAGCTGGGCCCTGTTTCATTAATGGGCTGGATCAAAATTCCAGATCACCACAGCTCCCTGCTGACTCTGGAGAAACTGAATTTTGCAGCCTAGGCCAAGATGTGGTTTACACAGACACTACATTTTCTAAAAGATTCTCTTCTCTCAGAACAGCTGGTTATGTTCATTTCTCATCTTCAGTAAAATCTCCATTTTAGGAAAAAAATGAGAGGGGGTAGCTTTTTATTCATAATCCTAGCAAGTAAAATTCTGTACCACACCTCATTTTAGATTTTTTATTTGTGTATCTTAGTCTAAAAACTAAAATGGCAAGAGCAGCATATTGACACTTGTAGTCTATACAGTACCTCTGGGTGATGCAAACAGAAGCATAAGAAAAAAATCTATAAAAGTACATTAAAATGAAAACTGGGATAAGAACACTTCCTACAAACTGGCCTGTTAGATTAAGTTCTCAATGCATTTCACATAACTTACACCAGGGCACATCAGCTATGAGCAGACAGAAGCTTTGAGGTAGCAAAGGTAAAAAACATTCTGTGTCCATTATTTGCCAGTGACACCATATCCACTGGGGAAATAACCACACAAAAAGTTACTTAAAAAAAATATATTAAAAAATAAGCATAGTCTGCAATTAATCAGAAAGTGGATGGAAGACCTTCTGCAGGAAATGGTGCAACATCTTGATTAAAATCCTTTTTTCTGAGTAAGCTCTGAACCATTTCCTATGCAGGGTAGCTGAGGTATGCCTGGACTTAATGAGGAGGTGGTGAAATCCAGGCCTGAGCTACTGCAGTCATCAAATATCCTATGCTACATTTTGCTGATGTAGTTGTCTTACCCCAAGCCTCCTGGGTGAACTTCAGTCGATTAATTAGACATCAAGTAAGTCTTTCCTAAGGAACACGTCCGAGCACAAGAACTTAAATGTGCAGTCATTTTGTCAGGCTTTCTATAATTTTTGGTAAGAAATCATTCTCTCTGATGGTTCTGATACATTTTTGGCAAATACACCTTTACACCTTGAAATCTCTGTGCAAAAGAACCCTAAGTTCACATTTATAGGATAACACTACAACTCCAGATAGTTTGGTCAAGCTGCTTAGAACCGGTGAATGAAAATAATTGATATTAAGAAATTATTATCAATATAGAAGTACACAAATTAACATAATCTTAACCAATTTATGTACTCCTCAATAAGGACATAAATACAACAGTCTAAAGCTGTAGCTGATGTCACAGAGTTATAGAGGACATCTGCGCAACAGTCCAAGCAATGGCAACAGCTTGAAATACAGCTTTTCTCAAATTTAATCTGGATCCAAACACCAAATGCAGCTCCTCCAGCTAGCCACCACTTTGTTGTGTAGCCATGTTTGGTAGTCTTTAGTTAAGAATAGAGCTGATAAAGGATTTTGAGCAGCTGCTGCAGATAGAACTTCTTGCCCCAAGTTTTCATGTGAATGACTGTATTTTTACAGAGGTTTCACCAGGTGCTAAAGACTGCCAGGCATTCTCTCAAGGCTGGTCCCTACTCCAAGAAACTCACAGTTATTCTGTCACTCAACACTGAACTTCAGGGAAAAAATACTAAATACTGAATTGTTTGCATGGTCTCACTTGAGCATGGCACAGAAAGTGGGGACAATGTATGGATAATCAGGACTACAGCCATTTATCTACAGTTTAGTTTAACAGAAATATGAAACTTCTCAACACACTCCGAAAGATACAGTTGCTGAACTGGAACAACTTTTAGGGAACAGATGCACCCAGTGCTCCTCCAGGATTAGAGACAGCAGCAAATTAGACAGTTTGGGATTGTTTGGTTTTAATCTGCATTACATGCCACACTGATCAAAATGGCAAGCGGAGAAGACTTGGGTAGGTATTATTTTAGATAAGAAAATAAGGGGATTTGTGCTGCCTTTTTGATCCTTTATGACCATAATTTTATGAACTGCCACCATGGTTGTATCAGGAAGATCAGTCTGTTCATAATCTGCTGGAGTGTTCAAGGGAGTTTTAAGTATGCAGATACTGATTGACTGCAGTCTGAGACATCACCAAAGACCCTCTTCCTCAGGTCTATGCAATGCCAGACTCAAAAGCAAACACACAATTGTATAAACAATGTGGGCTCTTTTCAATTCATGTTGTCTCATTTGCAAGGTTGCTTTGATGCCTTGACAAGTTTCTCAATAAACCACAGAGTCTTCAAAGAAAAAACTTACACAAAACCAACCTGTGAGCAGTTTCATACATCATAAAGAAACCAAATAATATAAACCCATTTTTTACTTTGTAGTTCTACCAATAAAGCAATTATTTAAGTAAAAGGTGATAGCTAATAGTGGAAATGATTGCTTAATTAACAATGTTGTGTGATCGAGTATGGTCTGTGTCAATTAAGGAGATTCTGCTGGTCTCAGTTACTAGTAATAGTAATTTTGAACAGAAAACTTGCAAATTACAGTTGAAAAGCTAACATGGAATGACAGTTATTTACTTGTAATGATTAACCATTTCTATTATGAATTTTAAAGTCTGTTTTGTGCCTTTTTTTTTTTCCAAGCAATATCTGAATAAATACTATGGGTGCCCAAAAGACAATTGCAATTTATTTGTCCTGAAAGATACTTTGAAGAAAATGCAGAAATTTTTTGGGCTGCCTGAAACTGGAGATTTGGATCAAAATACTATTGAGACAATGAAGAAACCCCGCTGTGGTAACCCAGATGTAGCCAATTACAACTTCTTTCCAAGAAAGCCAAAATGGGAAAAGAATCATATAACATACAGGTACTGCCTAACGACGTTGGGTTTGCTCACACAGCCATAGTGCTTTTAAGAGCCAGTCAAGTAAGACACTTAGAAGTAGAGTAGCTGCTTAAAGGGCTAGACAGGATTTCTTTTATTAGTATCTTTGTGTGCTTGGGAAACTACCAGATGCTTTAGCAAACACCTCTGAAATTTCAAATTGTTAAGATTCGGGTATAATAATCTAAAGATCAACTTTATGGCTCTGGCTAAGGCCAAACAGATTTTGTGTTAATTCTTACCTCTGCTGCAAGCATCCTAAGGGACATGAAGTAGGAGTATCTCACCTGCCCATCTGCTCAGCAGTGACCACAGTGCTTACTGAATGTAGAGGCCATGTAGGAGGACAAACTGCTCTGCATTCAGCAGTCATAAAAATGAAGGTCATCAAATAAATTTTAAAATAAAACAATTGTATTTCATATATGTAGAGACATGGTGTAAACCTACTGCAATAGGTTTGGCAAGTGTTATTTTCTTACTCTGAATGAGAACAAACAGCAGATTTGTCTCAGCTGCTTGACATGGTCTGCTGCTTCCTCACAAGTTATGTCTCAAAGCAACCCCCATGCTGTGACTAGCCTAATAAACACTGGAAAAACCTGTTGCAGCTCTTCACAAGCCCTGCTTGCCAATGTGCTTCCTCAGATCCTTCCTCATTCTTCTCCAGCACAAAGTAGTCTCCGTCACTATGCAAAGCCCAAGCATCAAATAACTAGCAACTTGCCTTTATATGGAGGTTAGCTGGCTATAAGGTATGAAGAGGTCCAGTTAAGATACACGAAGAAGAAAGCAGCGTGCTTCAGAGTAGCTAACTACAGAGATGAGGGAGAAGGGCTGCATTTCTGTTATTTTTAGAAAGCAAAACAGTCCATAGTTGAAACTTTCAGAACATTAGTGAGCTCTTTTTTTGGCAAATAGACCTTCTATCTCAAGACGTGCTTGTATGTTCACCTCCGGAGTGACAGTGTGACCTGCCAGCCCCTTGGTGCTGATGCCCACCCCTGACTGTTTTCTGCAAGGCCCACTGCCCCACGGGCTTCACAGCCTCTGGCTCTAGCATCTTCTTCACACTGCTGTGACAACTCCAAAGGAAAACCAACAGCAAGCAGCACATCCAAACACATCTCTGAATGAAAGTGATTAGATCCTGTGTGCAGCAGTGTTACCACTTAACTGATTTCTCTACTGAGCATTTGAGCAGTAAATAACAAATACTTGAGGGGGCTGGGGGGGGTGGGGCATGGCTTACATGTTATTTAACTCTTCCTTTTGCCTCTAAGGATTATAGGCTATACCCCAGATTTGGATCCTGAGACAGTAGACGATGCCTTTGCTCGAGCCTTTCAAGTCTGGAGTGATGTCACACCGCTGAGGTTTAACCGAATAAACGATGGAGAAGCAGACATTATGATTAATTTTGGCCGATGGGGTATATTTTTCTATTTTTACATATGTTTTGATTGTGTTCCTTTCATTCATCTTTAGCATTGACAGATCTACCCTCAGGTAGTAACCGTGAGCCTTTCTGCCAAACCTTGTCCTAGTTAGCACTTGGCTTATATAGGCCAAGATCTAATTTCACTAAGACTTTTTCTTTCTTTCTTACATGTGAGAGAGACAAAGAAGTATTTATACAATATCCTTATACTATATTTAATCTTTCCAAAAAAAGAATTGCTAGAGGCAACATTTTCTTTTTACATTTACAAGTCAGAAATAGAATTGGTAAATATTGGTAGAGATCCTCAGATGATGTGAGCTGGCTTCTTGCCCTAGAACAGAATGGAATGCCATCAGACAGTTTATTTATAGCTCCATCATCAGTTTTCTAGTGATAGTGGTGGAGGTCCTAACATACTGGAACTTATAAATGGATTTGTGGCTTTCAGTTTTGACTCCAGAGCTGGTCTCTATTCTTTACCAGATGAATGCAGGCTTTCAATGCATTCTTTGGTCTTGAGTAATATAAAAATATGGATCCTAAGCTGCATTATAGTTTGAATCCAGCTGATGATAGGTGACCATTACTTTTTGCTGTACATGCCTTCTCAATTAATTTTGGTTTTCCCTAAAATAATTTTTAAAGCTTTTCACTGTAAACCTGGGGTATTTCAACTTCTTACCAACAGTCACAGAATTTTTAATACTAATGAAGATACTTGTGCAGCCAGTCACTCGGGAGGTAGACTTTGGAAGTGAACAGTTGAAAGAATAACTGAGCTCTCTGTAAAAGCCTCCATTTCAAGCTAGTTTTCTTTGCTTTAGGTACTGATGACATGACCTCAAAAGCTTCAGAGGTTCTGTACCAAACTCAAAACTTCAGATCCTCATCCAGGCAGGCTTGGTTCACAAAAAAAAAAAAAAAAAAGAAAAGAAAAAAAAAGTCTCTTACAACAGCAGAAGTGTTTCTACAGGGTTTAGTAACTGCTGGTTATAGTCAGCTCAGAAACAGTAGGAGAAGAACCACTTCCACATTCATTCATTCCTTCTTATCACTTAACTGCATGTCAGATTCACAGGAGCTGGGACAACCACAATGTTTTTCACTTTTAAGTTTTTTCTCAAGCAAAGGATTTACTTTGAGCTAAATGGGAGTAAAACATCTATCACATGGCAAAAACTTCTATATAACTGATACACTATCTACTGAAATGAATGAACTGAGCTGGTATTAAGAGACTGACACTGGCATGAAACCAGTGTAACAGAGAAGAGAATCAGACCCATGTATTTAGGGTTTCTCTTAAATGTAAAGACATCAGACCAAAAGGCCTGAAATGATGCAACAGGAGATGCTGGCAACCAGCTTTGATGCACAGGTCAGTGTGGTGGGAAAGCTATGAATACCAGGGCTATGCCCTTGCCAGCCTGCCTTACCCACATGCAGTGTACTTCCAGGAAAAGCCTACAGTGTCATAACAGGAGAGCTACTTAACCTGCTGTTGCCCTGTGAGCTGCCTGCATCTGAGTGGTTGATGTGCAGGAGGAATAGGCACATTCACAAGATGCAGAGCACTGAATAAGAGGCTGGCTTTCCAGAAGTACACTACTGAGACACTCAGCTGATTTGATTTTCTGCTTAAAGTAACCAGTATCCTGCACAAAGAGCACAGCAGTCTGAGGTGCAGCAGGAAAGAGTAGTCTGCTAAACCAGCCTTTACTTTCCAATCTCTGTATTGAAGACTGATGCAAGTTATCTGAAAATGCCTCAACTGCACTGGATCTTACAGCTCCCTAGCAGCCTCCATTGATAAACAGCAGTGTTACACGCAGTCACACATCTATGTACAATATTCCACTGTTCTTCACTGTCTTTGATTCCTTTCCACAACACTTACAAGAGATAAAATAACATGCTGTGACAACTGCAGCACTGACACTTCATATTCTTTCAAGAACTGGCAGCTTCTCTTCTGGGTCAGTCTGCCAGCACAACCCATCCCAGTAAAGTCACTCCAGAGTATTTTGCCGCTGTCTTGGCCATGAAAACACACATGATAATCATCATTCACACCTAGACTCTGAGAGAGTTGAGGTCACCGGAAACGGCTCTTTTTTGTCTGCTTCCCCCTGCAGAGCACGGTGATGGCTACCCATTTGATGGCAAAGATGGGCTCCTGGCTCACGCCTTTGCTCCAGGGCCAGGAATTGGAGGAGACTCCCATTTTGATGATGATGAACTCTGGACTCTTGGAGAGGGGCAAGGTACCAGACTTTTTAATGTTTCAGAACATATGACCTGCTGGCTGCTATGTTTAATGCTGTTTCAGGCACTGCTCTATAAATGTTTTCATTGACAAGTCAATAAATGTTAGGAGGTTAAGATGAATATATACCATTTAAATTGGTGTCTACAAAATGTAATTCCTAAATAAATGATACCTAGAAATTCCCTTTCTATTCCTCTGCTGTTGTCCCTTGAAAACCTGAATAATGGACCTGATGCTGCACAACCCTAATGAATTGCAGGACAGGTACAAAGACATGACTATGATTTTGAATGCTTCCATTCTTAGGTGCTCAAACTACAATATCTCTTAAGGGCATTTTTAAGAGGCAGACTGGGCAGTACTTTTCTGCTGATGTACTCTTTTTAAGAAGACTTAAACTGTGGCTCCAGTTGTTAAACATGGAAGCATCCACTGGAAGTTTTTACATACTCATTTTGTCAAAACCAAATGGAAAATAAATCCCTTGTGCTGATGACTGAATCAAAATTGATACCCAACAGTGGATTAAGAATGTCTCCAAGAATGCAGATGCCTTACCCTAAAGGATATGGTAGCTTGCCATACCTTTCAGAACAAAACAACTGAAGTCCAGATAGTATTACCTGAACTAGACAAACACCACCAAGTATTAGTAGCTTGGAACCTCTTTTTTTTTTTTTTTCTGCTTGAACTTCACCACAATTATATAGTACTAATCATAATTCTTCTACTGTAAAATAATTTAGAAACTTAGAATAATGCAAACTCATGTTTGCCTTTCATTTCAAATTCTAGTTTTCTCTGCTGTCCTGCTATTCACAAAATAACTGAACTTTAATACCAAAATAGTCAACTTCCTTCTGTTTGGCTTTCTTTTAACTTTAGTAGAAGCTGAAGTTAAATCTGTAGATGCACTAAGTGGACCAGATCCCTTCCTCAGACTAACAACAAACTAACAGAAAACTTTTTTCTTCCATGTTACTGGAAACACTTTACAAGCATCCAGTTAATTACTGCCATTAAAATAAACGCTGTGGATAAGTGAATTACCTAAACATGAACATCTGTTACAGCACCAATACTGTAGCCTTAAGGCTACATGTGACAAACTGAAATAAACCCCAGGATCTGGGTGTGACTGCATTACCAGCCTACCCCACAGTGTTGTAGCAGATCTCATTCAGGTCCAACTGGAAATACTGAAGTAGTTCATGAGGCACCAGGCATGTTCAGCTCACACTCAACTGCTGCTTGGAACCTTTCAAACTACACTGAACATTTTAGACCATATTACCAAAGAAGCTAAATTACTAAGTGTATTAACAGCATGCTTAGAAGGTTGCCTTACCATAGTAACAACATATATATTTTTCTGGGCTGATTTTAAGGACTGTTCATTCTAACACTTCACCATGAGTAACATCCATGTAATTCTTTCAAAATTACCAGTTATTATTTCAACTCTGATCATCTTGCCAATAGAGAGACCAGTCACATATTGAATTTCAAAGTGGAAATTCAGACTGCATTTCTACATCAGTATCCTCCAGGAAAGGAAATGTCCAAAACTGCTAGATCAGTTGGAGTCTCAATTCACCACTGCATTTGTTCCCTTTACAGTGGTTAGAGTGAAGTATGGAAATGCAGATGGTGAATACTGCAAATTTCCCTTCTGGTTCAATGGCAAGGAATACAACAGTTGCACAGATGCAGGACGCAGCGATGGATTTCTGTGGTGTTCCACAACCAAGGACTTTGATGCAGATGGCAAATATGGCTTTTGTCCACACGAGTGTAAGTAAATCATTGTCACTACTGCTTTTTTTCCTGGTAGACTGTTCCCTGCTTACTTACTCATCCACTTCTCCTCACTCTTTTTCTACTTTCTTTCTAGCAAATTTAGATTTACTGCTCTTTGCTCTACTCTGATACTGAGAAGATACTAAACTCCCTAAAGGCTCCCTTGGTGTAGGAGAGTTTGTAACTGATGGTGACCCAGGCAAAGGTCTTTCTCTGAAACAAGGTCATATTGGAATATGCCTGAAGCAACATCAGCCCCATATATTCACATCTAAGACACCATGGTCTGAGTTTCACTGCTCCAGAAAAGACAATCACATTTCACCTTTCTGTCACATAAAAGGGTAGGGCTTTGATAGGCAGCTGAGTCACAAGGTTCAAAGTGGACCCCCCTGTTTTCTAGGCTTCCTGTAAGAGAAGAGCCCACATACACCTAAATACACACTTGGTCCCAGACTTGGTCAGTGGTTTATGACTAAGGATTATATGTGTGTAGCCACTACTGGAGTCAATGTTTGCCTGTTTCAGAGCCCAGCTAAGGGCTTCACTGAGACAGATTTGAAAAATTGCAAGGACAGGTAAATTATTAAAGACAAATTTGGAATTGCCATTGATAAATATACTTACTGCAAAAATTGAGCTCAAGTTACTCATTCATAACAATGAATTTGTTCTGACAGTCAGAAGCATCTTACCAAGGAGCATCCCTGCTTGGGGAAACACTTGTCCAGACCTGTTGACCCCTCTCCAACTCCCATAGTTGGAGTTCTTATCCTCAAAATAGAGGTTTCTAAATGTGCTGCCCCAGGTGTCACTCAATTGTTAGAGTTTCTGGTCCTTACATTTCACCACAAAACATCCTCACCTCTCCTGGGCTTTGGCCAGATAAGCAAGTTACTTAACTCCCATCCTTGCTTAAGCCTGGTGCAAGATTAAAACTTCCCCAGACTAAGCAGTTCTCCACCATCTTAAGGTGGTCCTGCATCTCAACACAGCACATCTGGCTGTTCCACACTCTTGTTTGCAATGGGTCCACAGGGTCACTAAAACTCCTGCCTGCTACTACTTTGTCACAGCAAATAAGAGAGTTATGAAAGAGAACAAAATAAAAAACAATGGAGCTTTTGTAAGACTTGTGCTAATCCTGCCTAAACAATAGGAATAAATTATTTATAACATTATGACTACATGCAGTCAGGATAAGGAAGGAGAATGCAGATTGCTGAAAGAAAATCAGTGATGCTCAAGGTGCAAAGCTAATAATACTAGACACGTTTAGGGTTTTGACAGACCAAGAATGCACAAGCACAGCCTAGCAGGGCAAAGGCAAGTCTCCACAAGTACTGTAAAGACACATGCATGTGCATTAATATATATATATATCAGTTAAGTATATGCATTCTTTCAAAAGATCAAAGATAAGTTCATGTAGAAAATGTTCTCGTATCCTGTCTTCAAAATTTGTGGTATCCAATTGTAGCCAAACAGCAAATGAAGTCCTGCTTGACAGCTTTTGGGATTACTCAAATTCATTTGGAAGAACATACAGTTTCTAATATAAAATTACAAATTTTCTGCATCAGAATGCTAGTGGTTTACAGAGATAATCTGCTGTAGAACATATCAATCTTCTACCCCGAATGTGATTAAAAAATTATTTAACTTCCAAACCTTAATTGCCCATCACAGGTCACATCTCAAGCTGGCATCTACCACGGTGACAGCTATTTATACAACTAGAGGGCAGGAACAAGCGAGGATGTGAAATATTAACAAACTTCCATTAATTTTAAAAGTTCCCATTAGTTATATCACTCCATCATCAGTCTATTTAGTCTACCATTTACTTTGGGAGATTATATGTGTGCGTGTGCAATAGCCACACAAACATTTTTTTACTCAGGCTTTGTCGTCATCTTCATTCCCCACCTTTCCCCCAAAATCCCCTCCTTCAGGTTAATCTTTCCAGCTGGAAAAGAGCAAAATTGGGCTTATTTCTTTAAAAAACTCCAAATGCTCAGATATAGTCAGACCAAAGCCTGGATTATGGGTAGCTGAACAAACCAAGATCCACATACCCTGACTGATACCTTTGTTAAATCCCAGTCATACCCAACCTAAAATGTAAGCAGTGAAGCACACTCAGGGAGAGGTGGTTTTGGAAGTTGATGTTCCTGGAAATGGTGTGTGTCAGGGTTTCTGAACCGGATCAGAAGGATTTCAGTCTTTTGCGTCTGATCTCATTGTTTTGCAAGTTCCTTGAGCCATTATGCACAGATGTTTCTTATGAAATTCAGAGCAGCATTGTTCACTCAGTATTCCCAGACACCATTTGCTAAAACCCACTTGAAAAATTCAGATAGGGGAGGATTTACATCAGAGAGTCTGTGTTGGGAGCAACATTCCTAGTTGTCGGTGTTTGTTTCTCTCCCCTTTAATTCACTGAAGTTAATTTTAATTCTTCTCATTATAATGCTGCATGTTTTGAAACATTTTTAAAGCTATGATGCCACACCAGGCTTCTCTAAAGTTAATCCCAGATCTGTACCCTGATTTTTTAGGCTGCTTCAAGTATCATTTGTCAAAGCAGAAGGGAAAGTTACCTACTTACTACACATCTTATGTAGGCGTGCTGAACTTTGCTGTACAGGATCAGGGGATCTTGAACCTCTCTCTTTAACAAACTTCACTGACACTACAGAGAGTTTAGCCTCCTGCCTTTGGTCCTCTGCTAGCCATTACTGAGAGCTGTACTCTGCCTGTACCTCCCTCACACTGGGCACTGTTCTTGGAAGCTGCTGCTCGACTGCTCTCCAAGGCAGAACCCACAGGAAGCTGCAGCTACCTCTACCTTGGATCTGTGCCACAGGGGTTTCAGCAGCCTTCCAGCCTGAGGTCTCCTGACATCACAACTGGATGATTATTCTGGGAAAAGCTAACAGTAGAGCTCAGCTCACAGATTAGTAATGTCCCATCTGAATTTGCTCTTGCATCAACCTATCTTCTCTGATTTTGAACTTGCTGAGGTTACCATTATGCAGAACAAGAGTCAGGTCTTTTAAGATCCCCTTAACTAGTAAAATAAGGCTTTTGTTTAGTTTTGAGGGAAACTAACCTAGTATCTAACTTGCATTTACATTAAAACAAACAATTTTCTAGTTAAGGTGCAGGCATATGATTTGAAAACTTAGTAAACCATTATTGTTACCATCACATGATGTTACCTCAAAATGAAAAACTGCAGTTTGACAGTGACTCAGAAAGACACAATACAAAGTAGTGAGAGATTGAGTTTCCATAAAGCTTTTTTCAACTGAACCACATTTAAACCAAGAAAAAAAAAAAAAGTCTATTAAAATACAGAGTTTGCCAGATCTAGAGCTGGGAGCAGCACATGTGGTAAATGAGTCATCTAAACAATTCAGTTTTGCCTTCCAATTCTACCATTTCTGTATAAAATAATAAAGTCTTTCTCCACTCACAATAGCCACAGTCCTAGTTAACGCACTTCTCCTAACTTATCACACCATCCGAGACAAATACAAACATTTACAGCTTGTTCTTTGGGGAGGCACAGTGTGTGTTGCAGTTACATTTTGCCTAGAGATAGAACCACTGTGGTTCCATGTCCAGGATGCAGAAGGATACAGTTGAGAGCTTGGCCAGATCAGAAGTTCAGTGAACTCATTCACATGAGCCAGGCCTGCAGAGTTCCAAGTTCTTTCCTTAGTGGGACTGGAACTTCAGTAACTCATGGTTAGTGCTCCTGATACTAAGTCCAATAGCTGATTTAAGTGGAAAAAGCAAAATAATCATCTATGTCCCAATATCCCATAGTTACTGAACCCTTCACAGTCACCTTTGAGCCAGAAAAGGTCTTGGGTTTTCATTTATTACAGCTATACAGAAGCACAGTCATAAACAATGTCTCTTCCCATGAATGTATCAGACTAAGGAAAGGCAAAACCCTAAAAAAAAAATAAATATGGTGCTGTTCATGTTCAGTGCGAGGCCTGACCCCATTTGCTGCCCTTAAGGTTTCCTCTCACCAGCATCTAGCACTCACAGACACTGTCCTACCACTGAGGATTCCCTTGGATAGAGCAGCCAAGAGAAGACAGACAGACTGACAAGGTGACAGCTGCACCAATCCACCTGCATTTTCATGTAATCCAATTTAGACATACATTTTTTAAATATCGGTGTAAGCGATCTTATCCATTTTCCTCCAGCTATCCCAGAAAGTTTACTGTAATCCTAAACAAGATCCCAGGAGTCTTGACTTAGTTTAATCTGTACTACTTCATCTACAAGAGAGATTTCTCGTTCTCAGGGTGGAACACCACAGGGCCTTGTTTGTGTAGGTGGATGGACAGTAAACAACCCCTAGAAGACCAACACACAACCTTTAGAAACATTAAAGACAGGAGAAGCCTCCAGTGTTCAGCTTTGTTGGAGTCATATTTGTCCTCTCTTGCTTATCTACTCTACTGAGTGCTTAAACCCGGCTATGGGGATTCTCAGAAATTACAAAGTCAGTCTAGAAGAAAAACCAATGGGTTATTAACAGATTACTGTTAATTGTTACTGTTATTACTGTATGTCACCATCTTAAAGAAACTGAAAATGTAAACTCAGATGGCTGTTAGGAAAAAAACAATCTGACTTGTCTGTGGTTCTGTGCAAAGTTTGCTGTTTTAGCAAACATTTCTGCTGCAAGGAAAATTAATCAGCAGAGCACTAAGGAACATGAGTGACTTTCTCAGAATCCTCTTTCTAAATGTTGTTTCAAGAACAGATGCTAATTTTATATTGTGAAACAGGCTATAAAGGACATACACAATTCAAAACACATTCAAATAGCCTGGTAGAATTTCTTTCATTCCTCATTCATTTATAAAGGCCAATCAACCATTCATATGTGATATTGTAACATCCCTTGCCTATCCTGCCAAAGCGGTTCATTGCTGGGGTAAAACAGAGGTTCTCAACGTGAGCTGCACCACTCACAACAGCTGTCAAAACCTTCACAAGTTACCACTGGCACACTGAGGGTCCTTGGTGATGCTGAGCATTGCAGATTGACATTTGTCTCTTTCTTGCTCCCTACAGCACTTTTCACAATGGGTGGCAATGGTGACGGACAGCCATGCAAATTTCCTTTCCAGTTTCAAGGCCAATCCTATGACCAGTGCACAACAGAAGGCAGGACGGATGGGTACCGGTGGTGTGGGACCACTGAAGACTACGACAGAGATAAGAAATACGGGTTCTGCCCAGAGACAGGTATGGGAAATGCTGCGTGCATGACACAGTCTAATTTGCCATTGTTATAAGTAACAAAAGTCTCCTTGTTTACACCTTTACCAGAACACACAAGTCGTTAGGCAAAATTTCAGCATAGGTGGCCAAGGAAGCAACCAGAGCAGGAGCAAGCTGTGTGTGGTACCATGTGCCACGGCACATCCAGGCTCAGCAGGGATACAGAGACAGCAGTGAACCACAGCAATGAACGCCTACCACTGCAGCCTTGGTGTGAGCGAGTTACAATTTGTTAATGGCCTTGGAAGTCTCATGTGATAGAAGAAAGCATGAATAATATTTTAGATTAATACCATTTACACTTGAAAAAAGAAATCCTGTTTAATATGTTAAGCTTGATTTAATAGATCTTTACAGCAATTCAAAAGAACTAAATGGAATGGTTTATCCAGGAAAAGAGATTTTTGCTTTCTTCACAATTTTTTATGCTCTAAAACTTTTTTACTACATGAAGGAACAAAAATTAATTTATAGCCTTGTATAGTGTGACAGGTGTTGAATTTTAGGATACAGACTAGATCCATAAGTATTAACTTGCTGCAAAGAAAGAGAAAAATCTAAAGGACAGTTAAACGAAAGAACCAATATATCTAGAATCTATATATATTAAGTTTTTATATTATTTTCATATTCTCCTTATGATACCTACTTCATGCTATAACTTTAAACCTAGTTACACCCTCTTCCCTCTAGAAAATACCTGTACACGCATATCAATGTTATTTCTTCTATCTTACTGTCATATCCTACATACATAAGAACACAGAGGAAAAATTTCCAAGTACAAAAATAGTGCTTAAAAGAAAAAGCAGTAATCCACATTTGATAGCCTTTTCTGTAGAAAATGTTGAAAAACATTAAACTGTACCCTCCTGTCAACATAAATTCCTCAATGTATTTGATATGACTACTCTTTTAAACCTTTTGGTTTGGTTTTTGTTCTGGTTTTTTTTACTTCAAAACATATACTTCAGTGGGAGACTTACTAACTAACCAGGTGAATACTCAATAGCCCTTTAAGCTGGCACTAAACCTACCTTCAACTTCAGACACACTTGAAAATACCACGAGGAGAGATTATCAAGAGGTCAGTGCTTTGCAATCATCTTCCACCAAGCACTAGTAATGCTGCTTTCTCAGAGCTGTGAACAGAATCTGGGGCTCATTCTTATGTTTAATGCTACTTCTCATGTTTTTAAAAGGATTGCAGATTTTCTGCTTGCCTTCTGGTTTTAGTGTGTAGTTTAGGAGATGATGTATCATCTTAACCTCACAAAGGGATTCCCTTCTTACTCTTTTCTTCTCATTTTCCACAGCCATGTCAACAGTTGGTGGAAATTCAGAGGGAGCCCCTTGTGTGTTTCCCTTCATCTTCCTTGGGAATAAATACGACTCGTGTACGAGCGCCGGCCGCAACGACGGCAAGCTCTGGTGCGCTTCCACCAGCAGCTACGATGATGACCGCAAGTGGGGCTTTTGTCCAGATCAAGGTAACCCCTTTGCCAGGGCAATACGATGGTAAGAGCGTGCTGACCACAGCAATGACAGCACGCTTACCATAGTTTCCTTCTCACATTAACCACTCTTGCCTCTTACAGCACACTTCTCCCCAGTCCAAAATCTAGCAAAACACCAACATAAAAGTGTGAGACTCTTATTGAAGTCAATTCCAGTGCAAATCTGTCTAAAACATTCATATATTCTAAAATTATAATGAAGTATCTTTCCAAAATATAAAAATAAGAAATGTGTTTTCCCTTCCAAGGCCAAAAGCACTATAGCATTTCACTAGTATGTAATAATTATATTCTGGTATCAGCCAATTTAGGAACAAATGCTAAATGTGAAAAATTAATGTTTGTGACTTGCTGAAGAAGTAAAACATGTTTAAAAAATGAGAACACCAGCATCAGGTTTGTATCGTGAATATCAGTATTTTAAATTACTTTGGTTAATCTTTGTCCCTATTTGTAACAGGATTAAAATTAAATCCAACAAAAGGCTTTTCACACATTTGCAAACAAATGCCAGATTTAAGTTTTTATTTTGGAACAAATAACTCACAAATTCCAGAAACTGGGTATAACTGATAAAACATATCTATGATAAAATATTTTTTTGAATTGAACAATTTTTGGCATAATAATTATTCAGGACACGAATGTACAGGCCTGTTTATCACTTGTATGCAGCTTTATGATGAAAGGATTTGAACTATAGATTGCAAATTAGTTTTTCTATGCTTAAAAAAAAAAAAAGTCACAATTTATTTGCTACCCTTCTTTTTTCACCGAAGTATTAAGACTGTGGTCAGTCACTTGCATGAGAGACAGCAGCAAATATCAGCTACAGAAGAGCTTTTAGCATCTCTCTAATGAAGTGTCATTTCTGGCCATACGAATGACATTCACCATTGGAGGCTGTAAATACTAGTTATGATATTTATTATTGGAAGATTTTTGATGAGTAGAAAGGAAAATAAAATGTTAAGGCTGAGTAACCTGCGTGGTAGCCTTCTACCCAGATGCAAGCAGCTAATACTATCTTGTTGTGTTATTTAGGATACAGTCTCTTCCTGGTTGCTGCTCATGAATTTGGCCATGCCATGGGATTAGAGCACTCCGAGGATCCAGGAGCTCTTATGGCCCCTATCTACACCTACACCAAGAACTTCCGACTTTCTCAGGATGACATTAAGGGGATCCAGGAGCTATACGGTAAAGTCCTCCATTGCCAGCAGAACTCATCAAAAAAGCATGCAGCACAGGTTCTAATTTGGGACTTAGAACCTGAAGTAAATGACATACTGTTCAACACCACCAATGACAGAAATATCCTCTGCTCCTTTCTCCCTGCTTTCTTCATGTTATTACCAGGGCACCTCTTTCAAACAAAGACCACAACTAAAGACTGAGAGATCACCGTACTGACAGAAACCCCCATATGTCCCCTAACCAAAACCTTTAGATAAACATTTTAATGCCTTTACTGAGAAAATGCAATGCCATGCTTTTCCCTAGATTGAACCACCTGATGTGGGTGGTTTGGGGATAGTAATGTCTATATCATCATGAATTTCCCAGACTCTAATTCCTGTAAGAAGGGAAGGACACTCCTGTCCCAGCTTGGAAACAGTTCCCATTGCCTTCCCACAATTAGAGCTGTACTGTCACAGTGCCATTTGCACAGTGTGAGGGAGCCAAAACATTGAGGTAAATGTATTTGGCAAATTCCTGACCAAAAAGTGGATTTTAGTATTTTTATGTTGGTACATCTTTAAAATGTATTAATTTCTCCACAGATACTCTTAGTAAAATGCATAGGTATTATTAAGACTAAAGTTCTTTCCATGGACATGTAAAGGCACAAATATACTGCAGCCAATTAAGCAGTCAAAGAGAATCTATGCCATTTCTCTTTCTGTGCTTTTCACTTTTCTACTGAGATATCTTCATAGTTGTGACTATATTCTACAGTATTCAACATCTTAGAAATTATAAGAAGAATATACCAAAAGGATAACCACATGAGACACCTTTATCAAAAATCTGATTTGAATCATCATTTTTTCCTTGTTTTTAGCTGCTTTAATTAAGACTGGGAATAGAGACATGGGCAAAGTTAACTGAATTTTTCTAAGCTCACACAACACAGCTTTGAAGGAGCTAAGAATTTCACCCAGTTCTCTTAAGGCACACTTCAAAACCTGAGACAAAATTATTTATCTTACCTCTTTAGAACTGATAGAACCCTTCACAAACTGTTTTCTATATAAAGGAAGTATTCAAAACCACCTTTGTTTTCTTCCATTATTATTATTATCTCAAATTAGCTACATTCCAATTTGTTTCATACAGTAAATCAACCTGATGTCTCAGACAAAAGGCAAATGCCTCATAAGGCAATACAGCAACAGCCAAATAATAAAACAAAATCACATAAACCAGACAGCAAACTACATGTTCTGAAGAGCACATTTTGATTATTGATGAGGGCAGAAAGATCATACAAATGGCTCAAAACACATCTTTATAACTTTCAAAATATTGGCACTTCTGGAGAGAGAAATCCACTTTGACGTCTCTCAGCAGAGCTGCAGATAATTCTGAATAGAATGACTTTGAATGACATTTCTCTTCTTTTTTAAAAGCCAGTATAATAAAAATTGTAATGTTAACATTTGAACCTAGTATAGACACTTCCAAATGTCTTTCAAGTTAAATAGGCAGCTCAACACAGATAGACACTCCCAGAGGCACAGTATCTGGAATGAGGCCACAGAGCAGATTAAGACAGGTCAGGAAGCTAAGGCCTTCTCAGCTGTACTCAACCACCCTTCTTCTAAAACCATTTTATTCTAAGTTTCTTCTCCTTCAAGCACCATCACTGGGTTATTCCCCTTCTAGAACTCCCAGTAGTTCCTTTTCTGCCTGTAACCTCTGCAGCTCTGTACTGCAGTGTAGCAGAGTATTTCTGTTCACCATTACAGAAGTATCACCTGATGTTGAACCTGGACCAGGGCCAGGGCCACGTCCAACCCTTGGACCTGTCACTCCAGAGCTCTGCAAGCACGACATCGTATTTGATGGAGTCGCACAAATTAGAGGAGAAACGTTTTTCTTCAAAGATAGGTAAGTGAGATAAACTGCTTTAAAAAAGGGGCCTCAAATGGAGGAATCTCTTAGACCTGTTTATCAAAATCTAGAAATTGATATATGACACAATGTCTATGCATTCTTTTGTGTGCTCAGAAAGAACAAAATGTCCTAATCAACCCCAAAGAAAAGAGATTACAAATTCTGGCTTTATGGTTAATTCTACAGCCATCTTTGGCACCAGGGTACACTGTTGGCTCATGATCAACTTGGTTGTTATTATTTTAGGCAGTTTTGTGGTGTTTTTTCATTTCTGTTTACTGCCCTACACTGGGATTGCACATTCCAAGATGCTATGACAATGACTGGTGATAGTTCTAGCTAAAAATTGGGACAAGGAAACACCCCAAACCTCACAACAAAGCAAGGGTGTGAGCCCTGCTGGCTTCTGGGGAGTCACATGAGCATTGCTCAGAAGAGTGAAGCAGCTGGAGACATGTCCAAACTTCTAAATGCTTATTCAAACCAGATATGACCCCCAAAATCTTTAGATATTTACACATCTGTGATGTTAATCACAAAATTAGCAATGGAAGAGATGAATTAGCCAGTGTATTGCCTGCCAAGGAAGGATTCATTCCCTAGAAAATATTTCTGGATGCCTCTTGTAGAAAAACCTATGAGGACTATAATTCACTTATGGAAATCCCATCATGGGAGTAGAGTGGAATAGAGCTCTGGGATCACAGTCCTTCCTGATTGCATTTCATGTCATCTGCACTCTGAAGGAAAGTTTCAAATCTGATTGCAGGAAAAAATCCATTCTCAACTTCTAAAAACACTCATCAAAACAAAGTAGTTAATCCAAAGCTAGTGGCTGTTATCTCCAACCAACAAACAAGTTCAGAACCAACAAACAAGTTCAGAAAACATCAGTTTCATAGTTATTTTTATCTCCTGGTGGATAAAGTCCAGCCAACTTCTTCAGGTTCCATTTTTTTGTTAGATTATATGATTTATTATTGTGCCACAAGGTTTTACCCTACTCACAAGTTTTTTGTAGTAACAAGTCTGCCAAAAACAGTGCCCACTTTTGCCAGTATGATCAGAGAGCTGAATTATTCACCTCAGCCTTCAAAAGAAAAAACACAACAGTAAAAACCCTTCCAAGTTGCCCAGTATTCACAACTTACTGACCCTCTTTTGTTCACCTGTGGGCCTTGATTTTTCCATCCAGACCTCCATCTTGCTTCTGCTTTTCTAAACTGATCATCTCAGTAATCTAGGTAATCCCAACAAAACTGAACTACTTCTCCTTCAGATACAGTTGGTCAAAGAGCCATGCAAATATTAAAACAATCTGCTGGAACTGACTCATGCTTTACCTAATGTGGCAAAAGCAGAGAAATGTAGCTTTTTCTCTGGAATAGCTCTGTCAGTCTCCCAGCTTTCCAAATATCAGACAAGCAGCATTATGACTCACTTTTGGAATTCAAAACACAAGTATCTATCATATGTCGTGTGACTTCTGTGATTCATGAAAATAACATCCAACAAAGTAGCATCCAATTGTCATATTCCACAGGCAAAGGGAGTAAATAGCAAAAAGGAGGTCAGAAGAGATCACATTGTTTCGAAAAAGTATTTTTCCCTCCACTCTCAAACCGGAAATAAAAGGGAATTACTGGAGGTGCTGTTGGCCATAGAGAACAACTGATCTTTTCCCCTGGGCACAAAGTCCTCCAAGCAACAAGAGTTCCTAAGTACAGCACTCACTGTGTCCAGCACGTGTAGGGAGGTACTCCTCTCCCTCTACTCTGCCCTTGTGAGACCATACCTGGAATACTATGTCCAGTTTTGGCCTTCCAATTTAAGAGAGACAAGGATCTACTGGAAAGAGATGAATGGAGAGCTACAAGGATGATTAAAGGACTTGAGCATCTACCCTATGAAGCAAGAATGAGGGGACTGGTGTTGTTTAGTGTTGAGAGGAAACAACTGAGAGGGGACTGTATGAATGTCTACAAATATCTGAAGGCTGGGTGTCAAATGAGAGGAGCCAACCTCTTCTCTGTAATGCCCAGCAACAGGTCAAGGAACAATGGGTAAAACTGGAGCATAGAAGGTTCCACCTCAACATGAGAAGCTTCTTTACTGTGAGGGTGACGTAGCCTGGAACAGACTGCCCCGGGGGGGTTGTGTAGTCTCCTTTTCTAGAGACTTTCAAATCCCATCTGGATGTGTTCCTGTGTGACATGCCCTGGGTGATCCAGGGGGATTGGACTCAATGATCTCTAGAAGTCCCTTCCAACCCCTCTCATTCTATGATTCTATGAAATGTTTTTGTTCTGAAAGTGAACAAAAATTCAAACTCCTGAACATAACATTAACATTTAACTCAAGTTAAAATATCTTAATGTGTTCCAAGTGAATCTAGAAAGCTAAGTCATTAATTTCACCATTTCCTCAATGAATAGAAATAAAACTACCTGCTTCCCAACTTGAAAACAATAGGAATTTCAATTTTGACAAGATTTCCCTCTCCATGAGAAAACTTCACCATTGTAACAAGTCCCTTGAAACGTGTGACTTATTAAAAACCTGGTGTTCAAGTCCCCTGTTCAAGTCAAGGCTCTGCAAAGGTAACTATTAGTGCTGACTCAGCCATAAATCAGGACCAAATTTGATTAAGAACTTTGCAACTTGGATTTTTAAAGGAGGTACTTTTCTGGATGCAGCATTAGAAAGATCTGTTATACGGATTTCCATTTCACATCATATTGGACCTGCTTTTCTTTCTAAAAATAGATGAAACTCAAAACAAATGTTAGTACTTTTACAGCATTTTGTATGCGTTTACACTGTCAAGAGCCAGAGTAATGAGCTAAATGCCTTGTTCCTTGCCCCTTTTTTAAATGAAAATTATGATAATGTGCTCAGAGGTATTTTTGTACATGTTAAAAATACACACATGTAAGCAAAATGAGAATAAGTTGACATATTACTATCTTAATTATAAATACCATAGGTCAGATTAAATAATATTTTTTTAACTGAGATGAAATAAACAACAACAAAAAACAACAAAAAACAAACACTTGTCAGTTGCACTCTTCCTCATATCAAACACTATAGCTTATCATAATTCAGTATGCAGCAACTCATGATACTTGCAAATGCATTTTTTAATGTATTGTTTTAGCTAGTTCTGTTCACAGTCAAAACTTTAGGACCGCTCCTCCAAGTTTTCAGCAAACCAAACTCCAGTTTCTGATCCTGGATTTCTCCAAGGTTTAATTACTCTAGGTAGGAATAGGTAATGACTATTTATAGTCTGGAAAAAAAAAAAAAAAAAAAGCTGCCAGTAGCATCTTAAGATTCAGCAACATAACAATGGTAAAAGCTTTTTGACCTGAGAATTTAATAGCTGTATTTTGATGCAAGAGCAATTCCACCATCTCACTCATTTTTCATTTTATAACCATGGCAAAACTTTTGTTCTGTTGGGGACAAAATTGTTCATCCTGTGGAGGAGGAAATAGTGACATTTTTAATACCTCAGCAAAAAGCTCTCCCTTTTAAAGACTACAGATTTTTCAAGCTTAAATCAAATTACTATCCTACTTATACATAATACAGCCAATAATTTAGCCTTTGCATTTCCCTAATGAACTGTTTTAGTGAAGTTTCTATTATAACCAAGGTCACTTCTGAGCAGTCTGATATACTGTTGCTAAATTCAAACTATTAATCACTACAATAGTAATTTCAAGAGTAATTCAGAATACAAATCTCCGCCTTTGTCAAATGCTCATCTATTTACCCCTGCTCAGCAAGAGAGCACTAATAGGTTAAACGCCTTGTAAATGAGTTTATTTGTATACTCAAAGCATTTCACCCTGATGCAAAAAGCAACAGGTACTCTAAAGTAATCTCTGCAAATAATTCCACTTCCCAAGCAGCATGCATTGTGCAACTCTCCTAGTGACAAGTTTCTGAATGACTGGGCTTGTCAGTCACTGTAGGAAAACAGTCACAAGAGCGTTGCTGCTAACAGGTGTGAGCGCACGCGTGTGTACACACACTTATGTGGCCTTTGCCACAAATGATGGGAAACAGATGTGCTGGTGAATTAGCTCACTGTACATCTCATACAACTTTCTGTTCTACTCAGATTCATGTGGAGAACTGTAAACCCCCGAGGAAAACCCACAGGTCCTCTTCTTGTTGCTACATTCTGGCCTGATCTCCCAGAGAAAATTGATGCTGTCTACGAGGCCCCTCAGGACGAGAAGGCTGTCTTCTTTTCAGGTATTGGGATTTTTTTAAGTTTTAAAATGTAAGTAGCCATTTGCATGAATGTTGCATTCAAGATCAGTTCTGAGTTGCAACTGAGCCAGAGAGTGGGAGCCCTATTTCATCATTCACTGCTCTGTTTTTCTTTTGTTTCTTCTCATTTTAAACTATTGTCTCTGTCCTTGTTGCTTACAAAGATTAGATCTTTCCCCCCCGCCCCCTCATGCCTTCCCTTGTCTCCGCCTCTTTTGCCAAAGACTGACTTCTGCTCTGGCATTGAAGTATCTGCCTTGGTGGCTCATCAGGCAGAGGACAGAGGCGGCCGCGCCAGCTGCCTCCCTGGAGAGGAGTGTTACAGAAAGCACCCCTCTGGCCCATCACACGCATGGTTCATCTGTACTGGACAGATTTGTTGAAAACAGCCTCACAGCCCCACAAGAAAAACTGAGCCATCAAAAACTGGGCTTCATTATCTACTAAAAATATGACTAAACATCTCCAATCATGTAAAAAACATATGGCCAATACTGCTGTACGCTTTCTGTACAGGAGGGGAAAAGTAATGATAATCTGTTCCACATGTCTAAAGGCCATCTGCTTTAGTTTACATTTTTACAGAGGAAAAAAAAAAAAGGAAGCTTAAAAGAGTTTTATTTCAGGCAAGGCAGAAAACTTTATATATAGTATATGCAACATTTGATCCTATTACATCTAAACCTCTCTCCCACTCTATATATCTATGTAACTAACCTGCCTTTAAAAAAACAAATAAAAATATCAAACAAAGAAAGATTGGTTTGAAAGTTACGTGTAACTCAACTAACTTACAATTCTTTCTATTGAAACCCATCCTTTACTCCTGACTGGTGAAACTGCAATTTCTCAGGAATTCAAAAGCTACACTTTACACTTTTCTCATATTAATACTTTACTTACTTCCTGACTACTAGAGAATCAAAGATACATCCTTTCCTGAATTCATCTTTCTGGGGCTTTTTAATTAATTATAACATGTAAAGAACACAGAATACTAATATATCTTCCCTTAGTAAGTATCTGAAGAGACATTATAAAATGTCATATGACAAAATACAACAGAAACAGGAACTCTGGGCAAAAAAACCCTCCTGCTAATCATTCAGTAATTGCTTAACAAAACAAACGAAAAGTGAAAATGAGCTTCAGCATTTGACCTTCAGGTGCCCATACCTGTTTTCAGACCATTTTCATCCTACAAAAAGTTTCTAATATTAATGGTTTGTTTTAATGTAATCCCAACTGTACTAAGACAGTATCCGTCTCAAAAAGAGACTTCTAAGAAAGGAGGAAGCAAGAGCATGCTGTGGATGAGGTTAGTTTTTGTTAAGACAAGCAACACTTACGGGGTAAAAGCAGAGAGTGTAGTCACAGTACCACCTGCACTCTGCTCTATCATTTCACAGATGGTCAGATACTGGATAAACTGGTAGTACAGTTATTGCAATAAAATGTCAATTAATAAAACAAAATAAATTTTCCTCTGCGTCTAATATACAGCGTTTGCTTTGTTTTCTTGCCTCCTTAGGGAATGAGTACTGGGTTTATTCAGCCAGTAACTTGGATAGGGGCTATCCGAAGAAACTCACCAACCTGGGACTACCCCCTGATGTGCAACGTGTTGATGCAGCTTTTAACTGGGACAGAAACAAGAGGACATACATTTTTGCTGGAGACAGATACTGGAAGTAAGACACACTGTACTGGAGGTTGTATGCTGTTAGTGGAACTGTGCCTCTAGGGCTGACTGCACCCTGTTCAGGAGGGCAGGAATCAGAGGGCATTCATCCTTTGAAAATACAAACTGAGGGCTGCCAGGACAGCGCTGCCAGGAGTGGCAAGTAAGGAGGCTGAACCAAGGAGTATGTCTAGGAAAGCACTGAGAAAACAGCCTGCAATGGAAGAGGATGGATATCTGGGAGCTTGTCAGGCTGCTCTCCACTAATCCTCAACCCCTGTGTACCAGCAACTGTCCCACCTCAGTTTGAGGCTCTCAAGAGGAACAAGCTGTCCCTACTGTCAGCTCACAACCACTGGGAGAAAATTCTAAAAGGAATTATTTAAAAATGGGCTCATATCCAATCACTGGAAAATGCCTTTTAAATTCTTTCCCAAAGTCATCAGGTTTGGAGGTACTGCATGTAAAAGAAACAGCAGTGTGACTAGCTGTAAATCCTTTCAGCAGCTGATGTACCAATCCCTAACACATTTGCTCTACTAACAGAGTTGGCATCAAGACCTGAACAAACCACAAGAAGTGTATTGGCTCCTAATTGGCACTAAGGCTCCTCTTCAAGAAACTCCATGAGAAACAAATTCTGATGCAATATGAGTATAGTGCTGCACACACTAACCAGGAAGGATCTTGCACTTCTAGACTAGAGAGGGATGTCCTTAAAATATTTCAAGGCTATTACTGTGGTAGGAAATAAATATGTTACATTACTCCTGATGAAGAAACTACTAATTGTATTTAATAGAATTTCACTACCATAACTGGCAGGAAGATCTGGCACAAAAGATCACCATAAATAGCAAAGGCACTTGGGTGCTTTGGGGAACTGTGGGAGTTACTTTGTACTGCCTCTCAGAATAGCATCAGAACAAAAGAGACACTAATACCTGCTTTCACTGTAAGAGGTCTCTTCCAGGACCAGGACTTTACTTCAGGAATGCAGATATTACACAACAAGCTGAAATTTGAACCATTCACTGACTGACAATTTAGAGGAAAACTACACCCACCAGAAATTTAAAAATGTAAACATTTCCAAGCTATAAAGGTTCATTCTGTGAAATGTTTTATATAAGATATCAAAGGAGGTCTCAGGGTAATTGAGTCCATTTTATGTGAACAGTAATTTCATGTTATGATCAACCTGGCTGTCTTCATTACATCCTAAAGTCTGTGGATTCCTCTAAGTAAATAAGATCATAACTTTCAATTACTTTGAGGACAGTACTCTTCTTCATTACCTAAAGAACTTAAGGGATAAAGAATGTTATTTATTTTTTTTTATGTTGCATTGTAGAGAAAATCTTAAACATTTGCATGTAGTTCTATTACAGCCATTTGCAATACTTTGTGTTCCTAACAAAACCTACAGACTATGAGTTAGACAAGCTGCTGGTCTCTTCTGTGCCAGCTATTATTTTGATTAACTGTACTCCAGAGCTTCCAAATAATTAATCAGTATTTGCAAAGTGCCTTATCAACTGAGTCACTGCAGAATGCATGAATTCCTTGTTAAGGAATCAGAATACACTTACATGATTTCTATCTCTCTAAAGAGGAAATCAAGCAATCAACAACTATTTCGGAAAAACCCCATCTGTTTAACACAGACATCATAACTGTTAAGTATGTGGCTGCCTTATTTTACACTAGGACCCTGCTACATGGAATCAAAATAGTTACATACCATAGTCCTTCCTGTGCCAGTATCACACTTACTTTAAATGAGTTTTTTGGAAGCCTTCTCCTCTCACTCCTTCTAACCCCAAGCTATTTTAATGTTATTATAACAAGATTGTTAAGCAGAGCAAAATTTTGTGAGGGAGAGGAAGAAGAGCCGTTTCAGATTCCACAGCTGAAGTTTTAAAGCTACCCAGCAAGGTACTAGATTTTCTTTAATTAACCAAGGAAAAAAATAGTAAGCAATATAAATTAATAATTAAAATTTATTTTGAGCAATCTACTGTTCATTTGTACTGGTGTAACTTTGGGAAAGGTAATTTGAGATATGTAGAGCTATGGATAAACAGAAATTAAGAACATGCATGCTTCCTTCTCTCCAGTACTAGTCAAAGATAAACCCTCCAAAGCTCAGTGCTCCTGGAGAAATACTGCCAGGGTAACTGAGGCCTCCCATGCTTTGAAAGCCTGGCTCAAACTATATCCCATGTCACCACTCCTCAGGACATCACCATTTCTCCTGCTCAGCACTGACTCCCATCTATGAATTGGAAACATGAGGAAACCAGGCCAGTCTTGTCATTCTCAAGGACCTTGCATCCCTGGGATATTTATTCCCAGTGTATGTAAAGGGAGATTTTGGATTTCTGGTTTGTGCAAGTGTAACTCTGGTTTTGCTCAAATCTATCTTTGCATTCTACAGCTGAAAGCACATAGGGTAAATGAAACAGCTGCTCCTCTGCAGGTGTGGATGCAGACAGATCCACTCTCTTCTGAAGGACACTGCAAACTAGCTCCGACTTCCGCAGCATTAGCTGGATGTACAACCTTTAAAGCACAGATTATGAAAGCCACTGTGGGGTTTCTTTGCTTTTTTACACTCAAAACAAAAGCATATATTTTCATTTATCTGTTCACCATCACTGAGAGACTGTGAAAACAAAAGGGTGTTTTAATGAAATATTAGGGGAAGCAAGTAGTAGTTCAATAGTAATCTATCAATTATAGGGTCTCCAAGCACATTTAGTATAAGAATTTGAAAAGATAACTATTTCACATGAAAATCTGCTATCTTCAGTTGTTGGCTGCTGCCTGAAACAAATCACCTTTCCTAGAATTACATTTGGAATTTTACAGATATATTTCTGAAAAGGGTTTTGCTTAGAAAGTGTATTTTGAATTCAGTGATAACTACATTTCTAAAAGGAAAGATGTAAAAATTCAGAGTTTTAAAGGAGTTGGGAATAATTATAATGAAATAGAAACTATGTAAGAATCTCAGTTATTATATTTGACTGTTTTATATAGTCCTCAACAAAGGTTAATTTGAATTAACATATTTCCTGAAAAATTATGTTAATTTTTAACATTTAATACAGATTTGTAATGCAGGAATATTTTTCTGCAGGTACAATGAAGAAAAGAAGAAAATGGAACTTGCATCCCCTAAATTCATTGCTGACTCTTGGAATGGTGTTCCAGATAACCTTGATGCTGTCCTGGGTCTTGGTGACAGTGGTAAGCTGCAATTCTGATTTAGGTCACTAACAAGCTTTATTTGTCTGCTGTGAAGCTTCATGAAGACTGATTTCTTGTGGTCCATAAGTAGAAGACAAATTCCCATACAACTTTACTAAGTACTAGTTAAAGCAAAATTTTTGTCTCTTGATTTTTTCCCATTAATTATCAGTCGATAATCAGAGTTTGAATTGTTTAAAATGAACTATCTAGGGAATATGACATTTGTGACTACTTTAATCCAAGCAAATAATAATAAGAATAGTTATGCTAATTCCCTTTTCATGAAAGTATCTTAATTTCATTCTGCTACTACTCTTTGTCATTTACTTCCTTGATGCTGAACCCTTGGCAAAGCTTAACAAGGAAAGAAACAGCTTTCCTTCCTTGCTTTTATCTTTTTCCTTTTTTATAGGAAAAAACCTAAAAGAAAACCACACACAAAACAGCCAACCAAAAAAAACCCCCACAAACACAAACCAAACAAACAAAAAAGCATCAAATAAAAACAAAACCAAGTAAAAATGAAAAAAACCAACAACAACAAAATCCAACTACAACTGCAAACTATATCCTGTCTTATTTAAGTGTCTTAAAGCATCTTACTGCTTTCCATTGCTATGCTGTACACGTGATATTCAAATATCAGACAGGATATGGAGGAAAGGAACCTGTGATGGAGTCATTCCGATGTCAACATTTCCCTGAGGCTCAGATCTGGGCTCGTGATGGTTTTCCAGCTTGGGCATGGGGAAAATCAGCTTTGTGGAGAATTCTCTTTCAATGTAGTTTGAGACAGAGACTAAAGCAACTCCTGCCACCCAATGACTGGTGCACTGGATGTCCTAACATCAGGAGGCACAACCAGGCAGCCCTTATGGCTTGGAAACTGCCCAGCTCCTTGATAACTCCATAGGCTCCTCAGTACCAGCAGGCAGTCACAGCACCAGTTCAGCATCACCTTGTCTGACACAGCCAGAACTTGAGTATGATACCCTCCTTGATCACAGGCACAAATGAGGCATATTTTGCTGGTTGTTTTTTTTTAATCTCCTACCAACAGCAGCTAAGAACCTGGCCCATGGTTTTCAGTGGCCTCATATTTTGCACAGATATGCATAAATGTCTGGAAGCAACCACTTCTAACACGAGTCTTGACACAATTACATTTACAACAACTATTTTGCCAGCAAACATTTTTCCCAGAAAATTCTGGCTCACAAAATTGTAAACTGTCTGCAGGCTCATTTAACAAGACCTCTTTTTTCCAGGATGGGGATTTTTATGTTGGGGTTTTTTTTAAAGAATTTTTTTTTGTTGTGCATAAATATTTTGAGACATGTGTCTTTCAGTTCATTAAGCTTCATTAAATCAAACAGCCAAAGAAGCTTTGAACAAGAATTATGTGTTCCATAATCTCAGCATACTTTTTTCATTTGCCTTCACAGGATACACCTACTTTTTCAAAGATCAGTACTATCTACAAATGGAAGACAAGAGTTTGAAGATTGTTAAAATTGGCAAGATAAACTCTGACTGGCTGGGTTGCTGAACTGTATGAGATATTAATAACCAAATATTTACTTTTTTTGTTATATGCCTTATCTGTAATTAGAAATAGATCTGAATGCTAATTAATGGACCAGTCTGGTACTGGCACCAAAACATTAAGTACCAGTACTGTACACATCAGATAATTTAAGAGTGTTCTCCTCCTCAGTATACCAAAGATGTTTACGTATATATTCTGGTACAGGTTTTCAGGTTTCATGCTAGTCAAAGAGATGCTAGTAACAGAACATCCATCATTCTTTATTCCCTTGATGCTTCAACTAAGCACTGAAACCATTGGAGACTGAATCATGCCCCTGTGTTATACATGTCCCAGATAGGCTCAAATAAGATGTACCAGCAGTGCACTTTGAATTTTATTTTTCTAAATAGAATTCTGATATAAATAGATGGTTTGTCTTGATGTTTTTCACCCTCTTGCGAGTTTGATCATTACTTCAATTTATTTACAGAATAATACAGAAAGACTGTCAAGGGCACAGGTTGCCTCAGGATTTGATTTGTGTTGATGCATGATGGAATCATGGCAAGAAACTGTTTTAAAGTATTGTTTTAAAGTACTTTTTATTTTAATACCTTAAATTTAGCAATTTGCTTCATGCACTTTGTTACTACTACTACATAACTGGTTTATATGGATGGAATGACTCAGATTTTTGAAGTTAATGTGTTATACATAAAAATCAAGTATTATTGATTTACTTGTTTTATTTTTTTGTTCTTTATAATATTGGGGTTTTGTTTTTTGCTTATGCATTGGGCAACAGAAAATGTTCTTTTCATAATCTGGTGGAATGTTTCTCATTTAAAAAAATATATCAGAAAAGAATGTCCCACACATGAAGTGCCAACGATACAAATAAAATCAAATTACACTGTCAATACTTTCATGGCCAGGCTTCCTTGTATCATTTGAAATTAGAAATTCTGTAGCATGTTACAGTGAAATACGTGTCAAAGGAAAGACAATATTACCCTGGTATATAATGGCATATTAGAATTCTTTAGAAACTTAGCTTATTTTCTCTGTTACTTTTAAGATGTAATTGTAGCAATTGATATTTGAAGAGATTACAAGGTCCCACGCCTCTGCAAAGCCCACTGCCTTCTCAGAACAGTTTACATGCCTGTCTCTCATCCACACTCTCCTTATCAGCAGCCTACCTCGCCACTACCCATCAGGAAGAGTCAGTACAGACACAGCAGTATACCTATCCTATAGGGAATGTAAGCTTGAGAAACAGAGAGATGAAACCTTAACTCCTGCCTGTGAGATCAGACAGCATTTGGCCAAGGATCTCATCCAGCTCCATGCACATGAAACACTTTGTGAGACTCTGTGGACTGCATCATGCAAGTGGTCAGTCCAAATCCTTCTCAACACATCTCACAATGAGTACATGACTCATAGAACTGTCTGGTAACCAACTAATATCTGAGCAATTAGTTTCTACAATTCATGTTTACACTCAGTGCTTTCCTGTTCTAAGCAGTTCTTTTACTATGGTATTCTGAAAACTTACCAATTCTACACTGGCTGCATTTGCCAAATCATCTTTCCATTGCTATCCAGATAGAATTCCCACTTCAGGAAGCCACTGATTACTACAGACACTTCTCACCTGGATGAACCAGTACTATCTTCATCTATGCTTATTTCCTTCTGAGTACCCTCATTCTCTTCAGAAAACATGAATCACCTGCCCAATTAGTCCTGCACCAGAATCAACAGAACAAAGCACCGAACAAAGTAGCTGTAATTGAAAAACGTTAGTGTCACAGTTTTTAGACATCTGTCAGCCTTTTCAGGACTGCATGATCTACTGAGCCATTGCAGGGATGTAGGGTCTGTCCTGAGCATAAACATCTTCCTATATGAATATTGAAAATATTCTGTTGCTTTAATGACTGCCAAGAGTTCATTTTGAGTGTTGCAGTAATTCATCCCTAGAGAATTTAAGTTCTGTTTAAGCATCCTTAACAACCATCCACTCCAGTCTAAGTTCCTGTGTCAGTACTGCTCCAAACTTCATGCTTTAGCATCTGTATTTAATATGGAAGTGTTCTGAAACATAGATATACTAGAGGAACACTTGCAATAGGCCTTTTCAGGTCTGACCTCGATAAGTTGCATTTCTACCAATGACTGAAATAGTTTTATTTTCATCTACATCTCACATATATGTTTTGCAACATTGGCAAATCTACCAGCTTACCTGCTGTAATAATAAGATCATAATCCTACAAAACTACACACGTGGTGGGTTTAAGGACTTGTGCTCAGCTTCCTGTTCTATTCTTGCTGTGTAAACATCCATTCTCCTATGACTGCATCACTGGCAGAAAAACAAAATGAAAATTTCTATCCTTAAAGCAACTCCCACTTCTTTGGGTTCGGTTTCAGATTGGCAATGTTAAGCTTAATGTCATCTGTTTCTGTTCACAAACTGTAACGTTTGCCAGGTTATCACCTACATATATCAGGCAGGCTGTAGGAGTATACTGACCCTTCTCATTAACCTTTCATATTTGACCTGTGAAATGCCAAAAGTCATGAAATGCTTCCAGAAGGTCTTGGGGTCTAATTCCACTTGCTGGCAGATGATTTTAAAAACCGAGAAACAACCTGCTCCACCTCCAGGATACTATCTAGTATGATAACAGAGAAGAAACTTCAAAGTTGTTTTAATGGATTTTCTGCAAGTAATCCATTTTCTCAAAGCCACACAAAACCCAACACAAAACTACCAGACCGTCACCTAACTTGTTCTACAGTTCTATTAAATTTAAGTCATGTTCACTTAGGACTTTTAGGTGTCAGGGGAGAGTTGCACACATACTGCTCAGGGGCTTGCTGCAACATGGACAGAGCTCAAACACTCTTGCTCCTTGAGCTGCCAGAAACTTTGTCTGCTATGGGCAGGACAGGCAGTGCACACCCAGCAGGGCAGCTTCAATCCAATGGACCAAAGGGCAGCTGTTCAGTAAGAGCCCTGTCACAACACAAAAGGCAGCCAAGGCCATAATGAAATGCCATAGTTTAAATACCAGATAGACAGAGCAGCCTGAACTGTGAATCATGTTTAGCAGTTTGTGTCTCACTACACTCTGTATTTGTTAAAAATACATTTTCTTTCTGCTCTTCTGTAATGATTTTACAAAGCAGCAGTTATCCATAAATTTAAGTAATTGACTGTAACTGTGCTGTTCTTTAAATCAGGAGAACTAAGGTCCTTTGGGCCCATTTTTGACAAATTATTTCCATTTATGCAATCAGACATGCATGTTTTTAGCAGCAAAGACTAGGTGAATGAATGTTCTTTTGCTGTTGGAAGAGATGAAGCCAACAAATGAGCAGGCACTGGGCCTCTGTGGGATCACTGCAAATGAAGATTTATACCTGCAAAAGAAAAAGATTTGTTCCAGACTAGTTATGTAAAACACTCAGTAAGTACTAAGGGATTTCAAAGTAAGAAACTGAAATAAGGACAAAAACTTAAAAATGGAACAAACTCCTCAAAACAACAACAAACCAAATAACTGAGTCTCAGAGAAATAGCACAGCCAGGCAGAACTGGATCAAAAGCCACCAGGAAGGTTGCTGCACACAAAGCCTGTCAGACTCACATGCGATCACTTGAAAAATATCCAGTACTGCCATTGCCTTCAAAAACACAAGTGAGAGCAAAATGGCATCCAAGGGTAAACTGGCCAGTGCTGAGATTTGGATTATTTCATGCACAACTAGCCAGGAAGCTGGGTATGTGGCTTTCCCACCCTGACTGCAACAGCAAATCTTTACCCGAGGAAATAAACTGGCTCCATTTTTACAGAAGTATTAATTGTAAACAAGACTTCTCAACAGTATTAATTTATTTTCATCATTACATTGTAATTATTTTTTTTAATAATATCACCAATTAGCCTTTTCTTAATTGAGACAAATATTAAGAAACCCTGTTATTATCTCAGAACTCTTTCATCTAGTGGAGAAAGAGACAGGATGAACCATTACCTAGAAATTAACAGAAACCAAAAAAATGCTCATGGTATTAGTGGTAGACACAACACACCTGTGTACCAGGCTACCAGAAGGAGTGAGAGACAGGGGGTTTGTTTGCTTGGGGTTGTTCTAGGTCTTCAGGTCAAAGGCCTCTACCTTTTTGAAGGATACCCTTCACTCTGACTTTATTTCAGATGTTAAAACAGCATATTGGGAAAAATATACTGTCCTGGACCAAGTGATGATTGGATTAAGTGAACCCATGGCCTCTTCTAGACTTGAACTGCCTTAAGCTATGAAATTGATAATGTATATAATCTTAATAAGTATATATAATAACTTTTTTTAAATTATGTATTAAATGAATGTGTACATGCATATATACACACAAAGAAACAGATCGGGGCTATATTAGAATATCTTATTTAAGGATTTCATATGAATGTTAGAAAAGGTTATTTCAGTTCAAAGGGACCTATATCAACATCTTGTTCAACTAAATGAATGCTCATCAACCTTAATGTACTTATCACATCACACCATAAAATAAATCACATTTTAAGCAAAGGACAATAAGATAAAAGTACAACTATTCAGTCTGAACAGCTGTTCTTCCTTTATAGAGCTAGTGTAGATAATTGCAAAACCAATGTATTGGTTTTATTTCTCAAATCAATAATTTGTCTATAGCTGCAATAGCTGAGTGACCATTCAAGTCTAGCAGCACTGAGGGCTCTACCCACACTGCCAACTGACCCAATCTCTGGGGCTTTCTTTCACCTCTGTTCATAAATCCCCAAACTGCTAGCACACTTCTAAAGGTCATCTTCAGCCAGCTTCACCATGCACTTAACTCAAGACTCAACCACAAACCATCAAGCCACTCCGAATAAGGGAGAGAATAAAAGGTCTGACATCACTATGGGTCTGCATTTCCATTGCTATCCCTGCTGCAGACTCTGCACAATGAACTGGAGGGTGACAAGGCAGTAAACTGTTGAGCTTTCAGCTGTGTCTGCCCAGTGCTTTCCTCTGGGACTTCTCAGAGCTACTCCCGAGTGACTAACTCACTTGGCTAGTAAGAATTTGCTAGCATTGCCAAAATAAACTTAACATTGTAAGAGGATAATTGTTTTAATTTCAATTAGCCAGGAGTTTGGCAATCTGTCCCCAGAGTTATTTGGAGGTGGTCTCCCCTTCTTAAAAGGCAGGAATTCACAATATTAAGCTAGGTTTTCATATCCCTAACCACTGCTTTAACCTTGGACTGCTTCATAACATTATTCTGTCTTTCCTATTACTACTGCTGCTGCCAAAAGGGCTGAAGTTAGAAAGCGGCTTCACATTCTGCAGCTTGGTTGCCAGGCAATGATGAAGACCCAGCACCTCCACTGCATCAAGTTTCTAATCAAGGAAAAAGTTTCCAAGCCACAGAGACATTATTTCTTCTGTGGTTGCACTTCTAATAGACAATTCTGACTGCTGCTTCTCTCCACTGCTCTTCTTTTCAAGTCCCTTAATCAGACTTCAGCAGAACCCCACCGCAGCAGAGTTCACTACTACAGGACAGCAGCTGATTATTGGATTAAGCAAACCAAGGTGAAGCAATTTACTGAGAGGCAAGTCCTGCATACAAAAAGGTCTGCTTTCCCCCAGTGGTCAGTGCACTGAATGTTGAACCTAGTCCTCTTCAGAGAGTGATTGCTCCCTATTTGGAGACTGGCAAGGCTCATTAAATTCTCACCTTTTCATGCTTTTCCATTAAGAACCACATACTTTTCAAGGCCACTGACAGTTCTCTTGTCCAATAGCTCAAAAGTATGAAGGAGGAAGACCTACCTTGAAAATCCTTTTACTGTTGTTTCCCATATGCCCTTTTAAAATCCTTGTTTGTAGGACCTGTAAGACACTCTTCTCCATGAATAACGCCTTTCATCACTTAGATGCCTTCCCAAATCATACTGGGTAGCACTTAGCCCTCAATCTCTTGCCTTCTATCACTGATATGTGGGTACAACTGTGGCTTGATTCTATGCTCAAATAGTAAACTCCAGTCCCTCTCACTCTTTGAATCTAGGAACATTTAAACCAATTTCCCATCCAAAAGGTAAGGTACCTGCCTAATTGACCTTCAGCTTACAGGTTTTTCTCCAAGCAGGTCCTTTGAGGAAATGTGTAACATATCAAAGCACTAACAGCCTTTACAGATTTTGGTGTGGAAAGGAAACTGGTAGGGAGGAGTCTGCCATTACCTGCAAATGATCAGTTCAAACCTACTCTAGCAAACAAGACATGTCTCACCTTCAGATATTTTAGTCTACAAACACTACTTTTGGATGCAAATTCTCTAGTAAGAAAAATTGGGAAATATCAGACAGCAGAAGTCACAAGCAGATTCTGTGCTTGATTTGCTCTACTTTTTTTTAGTGAAACCATGAGCTTAAATAGAGCTTTTCCACTTAAATCTCATCATACCCTTGTCTGCTGCACAAACTCTTCATTTCTACTTTTAATTTCAATTTCAGAATAAGGCAGTTTCCTCCATATGTATTCAAGCCAGAGAGGTCAAATAAGAATTTTCATGTCAACTATTTTATTATTTATCCTAATAAATATGTGTATATATTAATGTATATTTATATTTGATAAAATAACTGTATGTCTGTATTCAGCAGAAGTTTGCAGTTGAGAGCAGACATTTGGTATGCAATGCATGGCAAACTGACAGCAAGACATGTTGCTATGTCAGAGACCCTAATATCTAAAATAAGACAAAGCGTGGCAGAAACTGGAGAAAAGAGGTAGAACAGTGCAACATATTTACCTACATCTCAAAGAGAAGCCATTACAGGCATAAAGGATCAATAGAACATCAGGGCTTAGGTAATAGTTTCCAAAATATTTAGGAACCCAAAAACTGCAGGTGTGCCTAAACTAGACTGAGGTAACCACCTCCTGCTTAACCCCATACAGCATTTTTAAGAAGGCTGAGCTGGTGTCTTTGCACATCATTTGGCCATGCTGGTTTTGAAAAGTTTTATACATAATCACACACACTGAGATTGCATTCATCTGCAGACTGCAAAACAAGGTTATTTTACACACTTCTAAAAGTTATGTACGCCTCAAGGTAAACTGATGCTTACTGCAATAGGGTCATGCTCTCAGCAAGTCCCCTTCACTTTGTCTACTACAAACACAGCCCATCTTGCCATGTAGCAAACATGCTTTTCTTAAAGATAACACAGCATCATATTAAAAAAAAAATAAATAAAGTTCTTATATGAAAACTGACAAATCCAGAGGTTCACATTTCCTATTCAGGATCTGAATCTGTGTTTCTTTTTGATGCAGAAATCCACACTGACTACTTCATTCTTACCCACAGGGCTGATTCACCATTCCCAATGTTTCAGATCACGATGTGCACACTTCCAAATCAAGATGACAACTATAGGCACAAGCACATTTGAGCAGGGAAATGAAGAATAGAATCTCAAATTTAAAGCAGTACTAATACTCCATCACAGGCCCCTTGTTTGTTCTCTCTCCGGGCACAGCCATAACTGTGCATGCATACACCAAAAGGGTTTGGGAGATGCTTGCAGATGGTATTCTTACCAGGTTACCTTCAGTGCAATAAATATAGGTGTTTTATCTACTGTGTTAGCAATTTTTCACGTTACATTATTGGAATTCACACCCACCAGTACGTCCAGAAAGCTATTAAATCAGGATTGCTTATAATGATATGAGATCTTTAGTCTCCCATGAAACAGACATTGCGGTCTATTTTAACATGGTGAAGACTTTCAGCATAAGATGAAAACTGGCCAAGGAAATTATTCATAAATTGATAACGCCAACAGCACCATGGATTCTCCAGACTGCACGTGGGCAAGTAACTTTGCTGCTTCCCATCTCAGCAGCTTTGCCTCTTCCATACGCCTGTTCCCAACCCTGCCTAAGAAAACAATGGCTCTGTGCCACTGTCCTTCCAAGCCAGAAAGATGTCTGCAAGCAGGCACGACATTCCAGCTCAGCTAGTACCCGAGATTGCCTTGGTACAGACATGGCACCAGCCAGTGCTACACTGATGAGAGGGAACCACAGAACAGGCAACTCCAAGAAAGAAAACCTGTGTAAATAATTCTGCTGCTCAACCACCATTCAAAAAGCACCTTGAACACCAGCTGAGAAAGACTGCTGACTAGTACTGTGCAATTAACTTTCCCAATGGACAGCTTTTCTTCTGTGACCTTCTTGGAAACCTTAATACCATGAACATCCCAGCAACCCTTGCACAAGTATGACAAAATACATAGGAGAGAGTGCTACAGACAGCACAAAGTAAGAACTATCTGCACCCGCAAAATTAGTTCAGAGAACTTATTTGCACTAATTGACAGAATGTGTGACTCCAGCATTTAAGCCTGGATTCAATTAGGGGGGGAAATCCCATAACTAGATTCAGGAATGTGAAAAGTTCCTGAAAACACAGGAAAGAATTCTTCTAAAATTGAAAACTGTGTGGATTTCAAAACTGCACAGGGCCTCCGTGCATAAAAAATGAAAATACTTCTTTTTAAATAATTCTAGTCCTTGGAACAGTTCTGCTCCATACATTCTAGCCATGCAAAACTGGATGTGGTCTATGAAAATTAAAACATCATAATAAATATTGCTAAAATATATTATGTTTCTAGGGCATGCTGGCAGCTTTTAGTGCTTCTGAAAAAAAGTGCATTTATTCAAAGTTTACACACAAGGCAGAGCAGTCCTGAATTAATGGGGAATTCTTCTTTTATGAAGTTGAAGTGGACTAGAGTCAAGGGAGCACATTCTTTTTCACCTTTTTAAACTTTACAGGTAAACAACAAGCCTAATTCACCTTCCTCATCTCTCTTCAGAATATTTCATTCCTCCTCATTAGTATTTTAACCACTGCTGGAAAAAGCTACACTCTATGAAACCTTGTGTGTTTTAACAAGTTAAAACAACCATTCAGGTGCTCATTTTTGAAATTACTTTCAGCCTTTTTTCATCTTTTGAACTGGCCATAGTTTCTCTAAAAAATGGAAGATAATGATTCAAATTTTGTAAGTGCACCATGAAACCTGACTAAATAAATACTTTGCTATATAAATGCAAAGATCTCTCAAAGCCATGAAAAAATCTAGACTTCCAGCTCCACATCCCTTCCTCAGCACAATACAGCCCCATAGGCAAACCACTTTCCCACATTTCCTAATCACTATTTTATGAGAAAGGAGGCCCTCCTGGGTTTCACACTCTTTGTGGAATACATTCTAGTTTTTCAAAAGTGAAAAATCACCAAAAATGGACTAATAGAAAAAGGGCTGTTGTTTTCAGGTATATCTGGAATGCCATGAATAGCAAATTATTCAGAATTTGTATTCAATTTTCCCATTAAGGAGACACAGAATACAGTTAACTGCAGCAGGTAAAGAAGTAGCTCCCAGAAACACAAACCCTGTTTAAATACCTGTATCTTCATATAAGATGCAGTTGCCTTGCTTGCCAATGCTAAAATTCTTAAGAAATATATCTAAATAATGGAATATGACCTGAATAACTGTGGCATGAACTGAGCTGCTGTAGACACCACGTGGCACACTGTGAAAATGCCAAAAGAGCCTCTGCAGACATTGCAAGTGGAAATAGTACAACCGAAGTTCATGAGACTTAGTCCTAACTTTCCTTAAATTTGGAAATAGGTTGTGCCATCACTAGACCCCCCACATACAATCCCAAGGTAGGCAGCTTTTTTGGAAGGGCATTTATGAAGTGTGGATGTAACCCAGAAGTTTTTTTGGAAGTTCAAGGAGAGAAATGTCTCTCCAGTGCCAAGAAGTGACTTCAGATAGGTTTAGAGAAAACCAAGGGAGAGTTATTGCAGTTGACACAGCATTGCTTCCAGTTTGCTTTTATTTCCAGAGTTGTTTCCAGTTTGAGTTTATTTCCAGAGTCAGCAGACAGGCTGTCACAGAAAAACATTTGAAAAGAAAGAGTAACTCTAAAACACTTCACTTCAGGTAAGGTTTTCAGAGAAACGAGACGATAGAGTCCAGTAGCCGGACAAACATCGCCACTTGCAGGCTAAAATCAATCACTGCATCAGTCGCTCTAGAGCTCCATTAGTGAGAGCTAAGGAAAGACACCTTCACCAAGCCCAAAGACACTCCTCCCCTCAGCAAAATCATGGCCCCAAAACCAGCCTGTGTACCAAAGGCAGCACAGAAAATAGCTGCATCCCTCCAAGTCCTCAATGCACAGCAAGAGCCTGCCAAGCAGGAGGCTTGCAGGATTTTCTTCCCTTCGTGTCAGTTATTGTGGGGTAATGCACAGCTATTCAGGGAAAAAAAAAAAGTGTATTTAAAACATCAAAAGGGAAACATATTTTGTGGGGAAAAAGTGTTAAAATGTATTGACAAAGGCATTTCTTTAAAGAGAGGAGAACTGTTGTACCACTTTCCATGATTCTCTGGTACATATGCCCCACTATATGTATACATCTATATACACCCTGTACTCATTCAGGAGAAGATTCTCCTTAACTTTGCCTGTCCCTCCCTCCTCCTCATATCCCTCAGGCTCTGCATTTTAGTGACCATCCCTTCAAGCCAAAGGAGGAAAGTATTCCAAATTCTTCAGACAGGAAAGGGTGGGGGGTACCTGAGATGGGTTCAAGGCATTTTATCATTGTAGGAGGTAAGTTCCACACAACAATTCCTGCCAGTCTGAAGAGCAAATATCATCTTTATAGCAGCACAGTGTGCTGCCAGTAAACCTCTGCTCTATCCTATGGCTCAGCAGTATCTCAGCCATACACTATTTATATTCAAACCCATTATCTGTACTTTTTTTCCAGACATAGACATTGTTAAATTCTTTGTTCTTTAAACTGATACCACCTGGGTGTAATTTTAACTGGTCACTTTACAGAAATTCTCTAGCATAATTCAACAGATGAAACTGTTTACTTAACTCCAGAATTCCCTTTTCAAAGATTTGGGGTCTTTTTTTATAATGTGGCATGTGACTAGCATGCCAACTGCTTTGCCTGGAGAACAGGAAATTAGGTAGACCTTGCCTCTATGAATTAAAAGTATGGCACAACTATGGCATCACAGTGGAAATATAGTCTGAAAAATCTTTGTGTTCTTGAGCATATTATAGATGCTGTGAGAAGTGCTGATATTTAGAAACAGTGATTGCCATATACTCACACCATAAGTACATGACTTTGGAGAATAACTGAGGAGGTGGGGCAGTGCAATCTAGTCTCAGATTAACAAAGTACAGAGCTACCAGCCAGTAACTTCACAAGATTAACAAAAAGGTATAGGGCCCTAAGAGAAGATGACCACAGAAAAAGAACAAGGAAAGTGGTAAATGGATATTATCCAAGATACGCATATGGTTCATCTCCACAGAGATTATGGCTCTGTTTCATCCTTGGGAAGCCAGCACAGGTCTCTTCTCCCCTATGTCATCCCACCTTGTACGTCACTCAGCACTCCCTGTTGGATCCTGAGGGCAGCAACAAAAAGCTACATTTTGAGTCCAAAAAATTATTCTTCTCAACTAAAGAGCTTTCACAGCTACTACTGCACTTAGGCAGGTAACAAAGCTTCAAACATCATGGAAGTATCTGTATCATATCTGTATCATAGTACTGGTGGCTATTTACAAACACTCTTCTAGTTTATCAAAATGCAAGATTCTAATTTATTAGTGGAAAAAAAAAGACCTAGAATTAAACATAATAGCATTGCCTGATAAAGGAGGGATGTTCTTTTCTTTCTTCCTATTTGCATGGCATATTAAAATAACTTGGACTCTATGCTAACCAGTGAAGGCAGGGTTAAAGTGAAGGTCTCCTGCTCCCTGCCCCCAGGTGCTACATAACAGTATATACCCATTTCAACAGAAATATAGTGCCTACAATTTTTATTATGCATATGCTCAGTACTGCTTTTATGTCTTTTACTCTTGAAGAGACACTGTAACAAATTAGCACCATCTCCTTAAATGTCTCCTCAAATTCCAGCCATGGATTACTATATCTCACAGTCACTTTTAGAGGGGCAACAACCCTTGATTTAAATGCAACGGAATATTTACCACATCCAAAGACTGTCTTTTTAAGTACTTCTGATACCACAATACCATGAATGACAGCTTATTCTTCATCCAGCATGAAGGATATGAGGAAACCACAGGACATGCCTGGGTTCCAAATCATGCTGTTTACTATGTGCAAACATACAAACCCTGGTAGTTGAGTGTCTAATGCAAACCCCTGTATCAGACCTCCAGAGCCCAAGAATTTCATTACCAATAGAGAATATGCTTTCAACAAATTTGTGCATAATGCTCTTTACCCTTCCAGATTATTGACTGCAGATGTGTTTCTTAAAATGTGCTTCACGTTAGTTTGTTGATGGCAACTTTGTTTTATTCAGCAACTAAAGCTAACCCTGGTCCCCTAAGTAGAAGCTAGAACTGCTTGCTCAACGCAGAAAAAAGCATTCAACAAGGCTAACTTCACATTTTCACAAGCTAAATTTTAATACATTAAATAATAAAACTATTAATTTTTAAAAATTGTTTTATGCTTGCAGTACTGCAGGTGGTCAACAGGCAGTAGAACAAATAACTTTAAACCAGATAGTCAATTACTCCATAATAATCCATGTTAATTTTAAAAGTGAAATCTTTTGCTCACAGCAAAATCTATTTCTAACCTTTCTAAGGCTTCTGACACAAAGCAATACAGCAAATAATACAGTTTACCTACAGAGAAATTTATACTGCCCCCCCCCAATTACTTGGAAAGTCAGCAGCATTTTCTTTCCAAAGTCTCTACACCAGATCTACTCCAAAAACCATCAACAACAAGCAGCTGGTTTCATTAAGTGCAGTATAGCCAAGCAGCAGAAATGCAAACACAGCTACTGGCATGCATTTCAGTCTAAATATTTTCAATCAAAGCACCTCTGTATGCAATTAGAAAAAAAATCAGAATCAATCTAAATAATGGAATTCAGACAATGGGATTGTGTTTCTCAGCACACATCGTTTGTAATTAAAACCTATTAGTCTTGCATATCTACAGCACAGAGCAGTTCAAGGGCTTTAAGGAATAACAACACTTTACATCAAGGCACTTTATAAACATGAACTAATGTCCTAGTTTGGGTGAAAAGCAAGCAAGTTTTGTTCGGTGATTTTGCTTTTCAGCTTAAGGTTTCTAACTAACTGCACTTTCT